>JANPWX010000246.1:2493392-2540118 GCA_024734555.1 Trochalopteron elliotii
TCTTGCTCTCTACCCCATACTTAGCACGCCGCCACGCTGGCCCTGCCGCCGCCGCCCGGCTCCACGTCGAACGCCGCGGCGAGTAAACAAAGCGCTCCGCCCCCCCGCCTGCCGCCGTTTCGACACACGGAGCCCGGCAGCGCCCCCGGCACGGAGGGAACGGTCTGAGAGCGGGACCCTCCCCACGCCCTCCCTGGACACGCTCGGGCGGGAAGCAGAGCAGGGAGAAAGGTTTGGGGAATAAAATCCGCGGCCCCGAGGCCAGCGCGTGACGAATCTGCGGCGGCGGGAGCGCGCGCAGGCGGGGCACGGCGGCGTCACGGGCCTGAGGCCTCCCCGCTGGCACCGGGAACAGAGCGGACAACGGGACCCTCGGCCCACGCCACGGACAGCTCGGAACCACGGCAGGCTTTCCAAAGCGTCGGGGATTCCTCAGAGCCTGCACGCTTCTTGGATTAGGGCTCGGTTTTCTCCGAGTGGTGGAGAAACAAGAAAAACCCTGCTGGAAGTCAAAAGTCCAGCTGTGTAAAACATAGATAGCAAGCTGCGCCCATGGATTAGCTAAGAGACCGCACCTGACAGCGGCACTGTCATCATCCCTGCATAAAAATGATGTCATGCATGTAATTAGGGTGTGCAGATAAGTAAATAAAAAATCAAAAAACGTAAACGATTATATAACAATGTACAAGGCACACCTGAACTGGGCCATAAGCTCAAACTGAGCTAAGGGAGAAGTGCAGCAGATCTCATGTTAATGATCACTGATCATGCCTTTTTAATAGCTTTTTTACAGAAGATACAAGGATATATGAATATCTCATATATGAATATCTCATAGGAGAAGAATCTAACTACAGAACCAACCTCCCATTCATGATTACTGGCTTCCTCCCCATGCACTTTATTCTGTCTTTATAATTGTGTCGCAGCAAGAAAGGCACAGAAACCTTTAATCCTTCAGCCATAAGAACCAGACCTAGAGCAGTTACCTTTCATGACTTTTATCACTTTTCTCATTTAAACTTGTTCAAAGAGAAGAAGCTTGTACTTCCTTCAGCTTATAAAAAGGCAGGATGAGGAGCAGAAATTAGCAGTTCACAGGGCAAAATGAATATAAAATCCACACCACAGTAAGCACTCTGATGAAACATGAACTCTATGGTTTCATTAAATCTGTGCGTGAAACAGGAAGAATACAGACTAAGATGTTTTAGTTTTCTCTGAAAGCATCTACAAATGTTGTATCATCACAGCTGCAGAACTTGCCTAATTTCCTCGAGGTCCTCCATTAGAATTCGTTCTTGCTTGAAATTTTACATTATTCATAACTCAGTTGAAAAGAATTCTTTATTTTTTATGTCAAGTTGGGAGCAGTAGGAAAGAATACACAAAACTCATCCACAGGGATAAAAAAAAAAGTAACAAAATAATTTTGATAGTATTTAGAAAACGTTTGATCTATAAAATGCAATGATCCAGAAGGCTTGCCCTAGTACACTGCTTCACTGGACAAGCAGCGTGTACCATGTCTTCTAGGTCCTTGATATCCTTAGGAGACCACGGATTCGCCTAACGAGAGCTTGGATAAAGGTGTACCGTGAGCGAACCTTGGAATATAGACCTTCGATGTCCAGGAGCTTCTTCTGCAGAGATTCACCAAAGCTGTTTGTGGCTTCAATCTGAAGCTGAGAAACAGACACAGTCATCAATACATCATCTTTTCTTCTTGAAATACCAGCTTATCATCCACTGCCTGTCAATTGCCCTTCACTATGATTTATTCTCTGACCTACTTTCCAAAGAATGGATTTTTCTGACTTCTCTAACAAGTACTACTTATAACCAATAATTCCTAAAACAGAATAATTCAGCTTCTCCACTCAGAGTCATAAAACACATCTTCCAGTTCAAATTTCCCTAGTCCTTTAAGGACTCTTTAAAGAGTCCATGTGCACCAACAACATTTTTTCATTAATGCATAGGTAAAGAGTCACTGAATTAACTACATTTTAAGTGTTTTACTGAGATGATACTGTATACTTTATTTTTGAACAAACAAAATAAATGACAGATGCCTCAACACAAAACACACAGCAACTTTTCTTACATTCTAGATCTTACAAAGGTACTTGAGACTGCAGTTTTGAAGAATAGGGTTTTTTTCTGCAGTCATAGATATGTCAGTGGGATTTATTAATAAATATCTTTTTTTTCCTGCCACCTCTGCATCAAATTTACACAAATTATTAAATTTCTGTGTAAGTCAAAATTACTTCTATTCTACCGTTCACATTTTACAGTCTCCTCAGTTCCTTTACCCTTTTGATCTCATTTCTCTATAGCCTAGTTGAAGCTGACCTGTAGTGAACAGTTGGATCACAGAAAACTGAGAAACCTGCCCTCATACTGCAGGTCTTTCAAGGATATCTGGTGTTTTTGGAAAGCTGTCATTCAAAAACACCATTTGACTGGTTGTAAGAGAAAAAGAATTACTCTATTTTTTACATATAGCTCATTTCTTACTTAACTCTTCATATTAAGATTCAAACATACGTGCATAGCAGCAAAAGTGCCACCTGTTTCACAGTATTTTCCAAAACAATTTTGTAATGCTTCACTAATCCTAAATTAAGTTCTAGGCTGTTGGTCTTAGTGCAGGTTGCTCAGAAGTGGGAAAACAAGAGTCAGACTGCTCCCAGTGGTAGCCAAGAGCATTCTGTACCCTGCAGCAGACTCACATCTCACCTGTTCTATATCGTGCTGGCTCACACGATTCAATCTACTACTGAAATCCAAGCTTGGCTCTGAACCAAAGGCATCTGGCAATAGAAAACAAAATGTTAAAATTATGTTGGCTGCTCCACACTCTCTCTGTATCAAGTCATAACAAATTTAAAACAGTGTTGTAATTTGATCCAAAAGTAAACTTACGCATTAGAAATTACACTAATTTTTTGACTTAAATGATTTCGAGAAAATACACAGAGTGAGTCATAAACAATTTGGATCACACAACATGGCACTTTAAGCAAAAGATTCTTCCACAAATCCACTCTTCCTGATTTCCTTCCATTTTTTTCTTCTTTTAAAAGATGAAATTCAACAAACTTAAAATCCTCAGTGTGAATCAATGGTGGCTATAATTCTAAAAATACTTTTAAAACCATCAATATTAACTTTCTTTCTTAATTTCATCTTAGATTATATTGAAATATTTTCCTATAAACTATTTTGGATCACTTATCTGATTGTATTAGCTGGACTTCAGTTAGTTTGAAGAGCAGAAATAAAAAAATAGTTACTTTTACTTCACTTTGGAGGTAATGTCTAATACACAAACCCAGAAGTTTATGAGTAAACAATATCAGTATTGTCAGTTCTCCAGTGGAATATCCAAAGGTGTGCCAAATCCAAACAAAATCTCTTACTAAATATAAAAGGCAAGATATTAATAGTAGGAAATCAGTTTTAAAGCTAACCATCAGAAGTTATTCAAAGGCATTTTGATGTTTGAGAAATTTTACCTTGCAGCCTTCCTTTCTTAAATGACATCCTAGAGAACAGCAGTGGGTCTTGGGAGTCAGTGGGTGTGCAGTGCAGTAGGTAGTGTTCCAGATGGCGCCAAAGAATGAAGAGACATATTTCTATGATATCTGCAGACACATCTCAGTGAAGGAATCCAATTTGGTTGTCTTTGGATTGCACATTTACTGTACGAGCATATTTACACATTTGGAAACTGCTGAACATGTCAGCTCTACCACCTGTCACCTCCTCCACTGCCACAGCCCAGTGATGGATCGCTCACACTCACTGTCATCATCCTGCAGAGCCTCAATCCAACCCTCAGGAGGAGAGCAGAGTATGGAGTGCTCACGTGGTCTGTAAAGGTACCTCAGCTGCACACAGTACATTAAAGCTGAGGTTATAAGGCCGGGGATGTCAGTAGCATCTGAGGTGAGAACAGCAAAGTGTGCAAGAGCACATCTTTCCCAAGGGAGGTTGCAGAGGAAAATCATGGTCTGTTGAAGACAATTCTTTTGTGAATGACTGGTTTTTTCCATAGAATTACTGGCATTTATGAGATTTAGGTTTATGCAAGATTGGCTGTAAGACTAGCAACTCCTATTATGACAGACACATCAAAATTATTTTTCGAAGTATTTCTTCCACCACACTTGGACATGTTGAATGTTTATGGGGTCTGGACACTAGAACTGAAGAGCTAAGCTGTAACAATTCCTTTATGAGCATGTTGCAGAAAGTCCTAGCTGGGTTTAAAAATGGGAATTGCTAACTTGAAAATCCTTATATTCTGGCAATAGCAGAGCAATAGCCTTGTAAGTTAACTGTCAGTATTTCAAATTTACTTTTTGCAAAACATTTTTGTTCAAACTGGTCAGAAATCCAGGAAAAAAACCCTGTTTCTATCTCTCTGCTTTTCTGGATCATCACCTTGAGGGTCATTTCAAGTTTAGAAGGATACAGGAACAGAGGGAGAGCAACTTGGCTCGGTTATTTATTAGTTTCACCAGGCGCCGCCTTGCCAATACATATTTTTGGGAAGTGGAAATCTTGTCAACCCCAGCTGGCATAACTGACTGGCACAACTGTGATGGGAAGAGAAAAAACAAAGACTATAGCAAATCCAGAACATCAAGAGATATAAGCAAATAAGATTACTTATTAATATCTAGAACTTTCTTGTAAGCTACTGTATCTTTAAAACCTTGCTCTCCATTTTGAATTTGCATAACCTTGCTGACCAAAAAATGGAAAAATGAAACCCTTCTCTAAACAACTATAACAAAAATCACAACTTTTACAAAGTTAAGCCAAATATTTTCCCCTAAAGTTTTATATCACTCATTCTATGGACCCCCTTCACCAACAGTAGAAAAGAATATGCACAAGAAGTAGAACCACTTGCTTATCAAAGATGCTTTGGAGTCTTTGTTACAGCTGTGTCCAAGTTACTGCAATACAGAAACTAGAGTCAGAAGAACAATTACCTCTTTTATTTCATCTGGTGGCAGCTGCTCCACATTTTGCAGTTTGTTAACACTCTGACGATGGCTGTCATAGTAACTGAAGAAATCACTAGTGCTCTGTCTCAGCAGGTAAACAATAATGCCCAGGCCAGGCAAGTGCCAATATGGGACCACTGGTGCTTGTGTATCTAGACAAGATGTTGAAGATAAGAAAACAAAACTAAAAAACCCCAAGAAATCAATAAGCTATGCTCTCTGTCAGTAACCTAGTAAAAGACAGGAAAGCACTGGCAAGTATAGTTTGCACTTGTGTCAGAAATAACATAAATATAAGTCTAGACAAAAAGTGCTATGACTGCAGTACTAAAAGGCAGTCAGCCTAGTGCAGTACCGAGTACAACATGTGAAATGTAACTAGATTAGGAGACACACTATTTACATATTTTAGCCATTCAACTGCAGAATAACAGTGTAAACTCTTGCCATGTGTTGTAATAGAGTTCCAATCAGCATCAAAATACATCTTACATGTCATAAACGAGGTCCTAGTTTAAAATAATGTAATCCAGCACAGATGCTGAAAAAGAGAGAAGTCTTGAACTTCCCCTGTCTTGTGCTATTTATTTACGTATACACATTTCTTTACTGACATTATTTCTGAGGCTGTGAATGAAAAAAACAACTTGTTCATTTTAACTAGGATTAGTGATATGGCTTCGCACAAGGTTGAACAAGCATGGATTCTAGAATGAGAGAGTGAGCAGCTACAGTTTTGGTATAAAGTGACTTAAAGAGTACGTGAAACTACAACCTCTGGTTCATCATTTTCTAGTAGCCCAAACGTCACACTGTTCAGGCTCATAAAACAGCAAGTCAAAAGCCTCACCCTGCCGAGGCCCATCTCGGTTGGTTGACTCTGACAGGCTGGGAGTAAACAGACAAACAGTGTGCTGGAAACTGGGGGTGCTTTGCAACATCAGTGACTCACAGTATTCCATCACGTTTGCACAGATCTGCCAACAAAGGAAAAAAAAGACAGCATGTCAATTACAGTATCTACAGGCTTTGGAGCATTAAATTTTGCATGGACAAATGTCAGTGAGCAACATGCTTTGCTCCTCTCTTCTCACCAGAACGTGATGATTCTGTTTTCTCATCAGTTACAGACTCTCTTCTACTGCAAGTCTAAGACCTGCAACTTTGCCTCTTTCCCAAACCTACTAGCTAAAATTTCTGGATAATTTTAAGTCCTCTTTGGTTCTAAGTTAGTGTTAGCCATTGCCCTCTATACAGAGCTTTGATTTTGAAAATTTCTGACTAATTTAAGCCTTCAAAATTCACAGAGTTTGTATGCAAAACAATAAAGGTTTCTAACGCAAATGTAATACGTTTTCAAGAGTTACTTTAAATAAAATATGGACTCCTATACCACACTAAAACCAGTGTAGAGCATTACCACTATCATATGAAATTATGATAACTAAACAAATCTGCACAGCAGGTAAAATGTTGAGACTAGAGGTTTTAGCATCTTGTGTCCTTCCTTACCTGTTGCATGGCCAACTCAATTTCATCCCTCTTGTTCACTCTGTCTCCTGCTGCGTTATCATCCTGCAGCTTGAACTGACGTAGCCTGTCTGACCCTCCAAACCGACTCAGAAGTCCTAAGCACTGGCGCTGCCATAAGAAATGAACATTTAAATTATCATCTCAACAAATGAAGTGCACGATTCTGTTCACTTAAATGACATGTCCCTTAAAACACAGTATTAAGAAAGCAATGCAGATAAAACTTTTAGCGCTTTGTAAATAAAATTCAAGTTTTTAGTATTTTAACTTACCTTGATTTAATTTAGAAATTAATGGCACTTTAAAACACTGCCAATGAGAAATGAGTGCAATTCACAAGTGCATAACTTTTCTTGTGTTTCTTGCAGACAATTATACAGAATACTATCAATGACAGTTTAGGTTTACCCATTCCCACAGCAAAAACACCTTTACCTACATAGACAAACAAAATCTGAAGGTAAGTCCGGTAAAAGTAGAGTAAAAAAACCTAATTCAGTAACAAATAAATTAACCACTAGCATGTCTGATACACCAAATTGTTGAGCTGGAGACATGCTTGTGGCTAAAGTGGTAACACACTGTTTCTGCATTACTTCACATGCTTCGGCGTTGGCTTCAAATTTTTCTCTTCACAGAAGTCCTAAGCCAGGAAGGGAAATAAAGTCCCTGAGGCAACCCTGATATTGCCAAATGTTATCCCTTCTACTGGACAGGGAAGTGTGGGGAGACACCAAAAAACTGACCACCAAAACCCCATCCCACTTCCACAAAAAAAACCCCTCAAACTACCACACATTGTTCTCGATGCTGGAAAACATCTCTTTCCCGACTGTTACTATTCAAAGTAAAAAAAACAGGAAGAAACACATCTCGATAGCCCATTCTAAAAGGACATGGGTTAAATATGTGACTTTATTACCTGAAATCGCCCTATGTGCCCTTGTAGCTCCATCTGCGTCCCCTCATTAACATCCATGTCCAGCTCATTTAACACTCCTGATAAAAGATACAGCCATTAAATAGCTGTTTGTTTGGGGTTTTTAAAAAGATTTATGCAGTATATATATTTAAATGTAAGATCAGAAATATTTCAGCCAAACATTCAACTTCTATTTTGCATATTTTTTGAGCAAAACATTCAGATATGAATGCAGCTACCAGAAGATGCATGAGAGCATGTAGCTTACTGTTCTGGTAAGTAGTCAAATGGGGGCAAGGAGGAAGGGAGGCTGTCATGGAAATCACAGCTATTGTGCAAAGCTCTGTATACTGTAAGCAAAGAAGCACCTGGGCTTAACCTACAGCTCTGCACTCCTTTCTGCTGTAGTCAGTCAGTATCTCTCCTGAACAAAGAAAACCATTAAATCAAAATAGAGAAGTTATTTTTGAACTGGTAAGAAACCACTATAGCCATCACAATCATTAGCTCTTTGTGAAGGTAAGTCACCCAAGAGAAATGGCAGTATGCTAATCTGCAGTGCTTCCCCCTGGGAAATTTTATCTCTTAAATAAATAAAAACAGAGAAGACATTAAAAAAATGGGTATGCAAACAATTTTCTATCTTAATTTCCTCAGTTACAGACCTTATTGAATAAAAATTGTTTTTAAAAGATATCACAGACAGTTTGAGCAGTTCTATTTGCAAGTCACCTCCAAGACAAAAAATACTTAGTGTGAGGTAGCATGATGAAAAGAAAATGGAAAGTCAGATACATATGGGTAAGAGCACTATGTCTACTGCAAATCCACTATATTACATCAAGAAAAATTATTTAACATGTCTTTATTTTTCTCAGAGCTCTACACATCAAAAAACAAATCTGGATTGTCATGGACATTCTCTTCTATCTTACTGTTTCTTAACAGAAAATAAAGCCTGAGATTTATGCAGATGGGGTTGCAGTCAAAACTGCAGTTCCTACCAGGCAATGCTGCCTTGCTGATTATTCCTGTCAGGGAGGCCAGCTCCTGGAGAGATCCAACACTTACATCTTGACACCTCAGGATTGCCTGAATAGTATCTGAATGGGAGATTAGGAACTGCAAAACCTGCACCACAGGGAAAAAAAAAAAAAAAAAAAAAAAAAAAAGAAAAAGAAAAAGGGAAATATAAATGACTCAAAATTTAATGGCGAGCAGAGAGGAAGCAATGCTTCTGAAGAATTTTAAAAGACCTCGTGCACCAGAGAGTTTGGGATTTAAAAAGAACCCACCAGCTTACTATCAGAGCAAAGGCACATGTAATTTCTTTGAATGAGCAACAGTAGTGATAGTCGAGCATGTTTTAGAACTTACTTGTCCCGCTGCTTGCAAGTGTTGTGCCATACTGGATGTGAGGATCACTTGGCACAGCTGAAGAGCTGGAAGAAGAATCTGGCGATAACGTTCCACTGGAGCAGGAATGAACACTGGGGGATCTCTCATTGCATACATTCTTAAGAGAGGTTTAAAAAGGGAGGAAAAAAAAGATACAGAGTTCAAGAAGAGTGAAGTCCACTAGTGAGGCAGACCCTCTGCCTACAGTCACTCAAGAACCCAAAACCATATTTCAGTAAGAGGTCTAGACCTGAACTGAGTTTATATTGGAAAAGCAACCCATTTATGACACACAGCTGCTGCCAGACATTTTCTTTAAGCAGGGAAAATTACTTCTTTGTATTATGCTACACTAAACCAGACAACTTTGCAGAAATATGATACCTGCTTACTGGTACTATACAAAACTAGGTATTCTCAAATATTTCAGGAAGAGTTGTGTTTAATTCTAAAGCAACTGTTAAATACAGTCCTCCACAAGTGTCCTGTAGATTTTATACAATCTTATTATGTCCAGTTGGAACTTTCAAATAGTATACCTTGTCTAAGTCGTAAATTTTTCCAAAGTGTTTGAACTCCCAGTGTGTCACTAAAAACTGTAAATTTAAAACAGGGACCAAGGCTTGAAATCAACCTAGGTAATTTCCCCTAAATATAGAATTTCTTTCTCTGAGATCTTCTCTCAATCACCTCACAATGACTAATGTGGCAACACATCAAGAAACTTGCCATGCAATATATATTAACTGTGAATTTTTTTTTAAAAATGCGTCATAAAATATTCCTGAAATGGCATTTAATTAACTGCTCTCAGTGCTTTATGGTGGAGGACAAACTCTGCAAAGCCCCCAAAATAAGTTTACAGTGTAAGCTGTTTTTCAAACATTACATTTTAAATTATTTCATAATAATACATTAATCATTTTTATCTGAGATATCAAATAATTTATGTAGTCTAAGTAATTAGCATGCAAATACAACCTCACACCCACATCTGAAATTTTGCTCTCAATGAAAGATAGCTTTAAACTGAACTGATAGGTTTAAGAAACATACACACAAAGAATAAACAAACAAATTATTACTCAAAAATCACGAGGTTGTAAAAAGATGTGATGTGCTTTCAGAAAGACTGTATTATGGTTTCATCATCAGCCAGAGAAGTAACACTTACCCCTGATGATCTGTTTCAGGTCGCATGTCATACACTTGGCACTGTGCCAGCCGCACAATCACACCAGACCGCAACAGTTCTAATGCACCTGGCTGACTTTTGGCTACTCGAGTGAGGAATGCCTGCACAAGAGTAGAGAAGGTTAAGTTTTGGAGATGCACAATGAGACTTATAATGTCTACTTTCTCACTTGATTTTAGCATCATTTCAAATACATTATTTTAGTAAAATATCAGTAAGGAATACCTTCAGTGCAGGTAGCTCAGTATGCAGCTGCGGTGCAGCTGCCGATTGAGCTCTAGGTGGCAGAAGCCCCAGGCAAGAACATGTGAACTGCCCACCCTTTGCTAAACAAAGGGCACGAGGGACGTGGGGCACCAGCCAGAGGACGAGATACTCAGAGGCACGGAAGGAGATGAGGACTCAGCTGGAAGATCCCAGACTGCTGAGGTTATAAAAACCTAGGGGTTCCTTTATTCTGGGTCCCTCCTCAGAGGCACCAGCTTGAGCTTTCATTCTGTTGTTGCACCATGATTAAATCATTTTAAGGATCCAGATGTCTGAGACTGCCCTGGGAAACCTGGGGTCAAACCAGTAAGGAAACCTGGTCTGTGTGAGTGTGGTGAGGGTAGGGAGTCAAGTGGGGCACCCATCGATCACTGGAGCTGCTGCGAAGGGGCTTTGGTCCCAGCAATTAAAATCTCCGGTGGTGCAAGTGTGACTGCCAGAGTGCTTTTGAATGGTCAGACAGGAAAGGTTCCTTAACATCTCTGAGTACAATCAACACAAAGTGTAGACAAACAATTTTTTAGTAAAAAGTAAAATTTAAAAATAAACACTGTAACACAAAATCATTTCTAAAGTACTGTTACCATTTTGGACTCATAGGTGTACAGCGCCTTAAGCAAAGGGGGCTGAGGTGTGAGCAAGCTCTGAAGAGCCAGATCATCATCTGCCAGGCCATCCACAAGCACCTTCAGGTAGCCACTATTGGAGAGATACAACAGCCACTGCTGCTGCTTGTCTACTGAAACAATGTGATCAAGTAAAGCCAATGCCAACATCTAGGATGAGGGAAGAAAAACAAACAAAAACAGAATTAAACATATAAGATCAATGAGATTTTTAATAAATACCTAGAAATGTAAAATGCTAAGGAGGTTCTTATAAGCAGAATGCATTTCTTCACTATAATTGCAATCATTTATTTGAAAAATATTTTAAGATTTCTTGACACTAGTATAGTATGAGCCAATTACCTTTCTCTACTATTCTTTAAAAAAAACATTACAGATATTGTTGACCAATAACTACGGCAAAATATTTCAATTAAGTATTGCCTCAAGCACAGTTACTATTTAAAACCAGTTTGCCTTCTGACTAGATTCTCAGCTACTGGCTACTATCAGAAATTACTTTGTCATGAAGTCACATCTTCTCAAGGTAAGTCCATGACTTAAAAATACTAAAAAATAACTGTCACAGAGATCCTTGGCTACATCTTTTGCAGCACAGCTATCTACCCTTATTTTTAAAAAGCAGTACTTGTTGAGAAAAAATTAATATACACGTATGGCTCTATTTTCAGCAACTTGAAGGATGAGTCGGAGGACAGAAACATGAAACAGATCCAGTATCTACAGAAATGTTCTAGTACTACCTCATAAAACTTCCCATCTCTGCACAGATGACGTTCTTTAAAACAAACAGAACTGTAATTTTAAAAGAATAGATTAATTTACCCGGCCTATCTCATGGCCATCACAAGCATCACGACAGACCACCTCCATCAGAGCTGCCCCATAACTCTCAATAGTTGCCATGTTTTCACGTTGCAATTTACTAAACACATCTTCAGGAGCTGTCAAATGTTCCCACATAGTTTTTTTAGCTGTAAAAAGCAAATAAAAAATGAAACAAAAATGATAGTCGTCTTAGCATTAGCTTAGCTACAGCTGATGCTACATCCTTCAGGGCATTTTCTCTACACCGTGCAACAGAAATGCCCCAAACAATGGTCAAGGGTTTTTAAATGAACAGCCAATGTTCTACAAATCCACTCTTCCTTGAATATCACACAGACCGGCCAGAGCAAAAAGTATACAGCCTGTATACATACATCATCTTTGTAAACTGCCTGCTTAAAATAATCCACATGTTCAGTACTTGTTACACAGATAAACTAATAGGCCTAAAACTGGAAGTGTTCAAGGCCAAGTTGGATGAGGCTTTAAGCAACCTGGTCTGGTGCACCTGCCCATGTCAGAGGGTTAGAATGAGATCATTTTAAAGGTCCCTTCCAACCCAAACCATCCTAGGATTCGATGAACTTTACACGGACCAAAGCATTCAGTCTGAGTTAAGTTAACAAGGTGATTCAGATGGGAGAGAATGAAACCAAAATCAAAGATTGTAACAAATTCATAGGTTGTCTTTTTTCTTTTATTACTGTAGCTCAAAACACAGGCCAAGTAAAAGCCTGCATGCAGGTACTAGCCCCAAGATTTTTTCCTCAATCCTTGTCTGAGCTCTAAATAATTATTAGAAACACTAACAATTCAAGTATTTTAGCCATTCACAGAGAGAATGTGGTATTTACCATAAGCACTCTCAGATAAATAGCAACTCTGGTTGGCTTTTTTTTTTGCTTATTTTTTTGGAAGGGCATGGTGGTGGGTTGTGTGAGGCTTCTGTGTTTGTTTCCTCCCTTGGGGGATCTTTAGACAAAGGAAGAGAAAGGCTATGAAATAATCCTTGGGGCTTGTTTTGAGGTTTTCTGTGTGGTTGCTGTTTTGTGCCTTTTTTTTGCTTTGGAATTTGTTTTGTTGTTTTGGGTTTTTTTTAATAGGATCACTAGGGTATGAGGGTACATAAAGAGGTGAAGGCATAAGCAATTTATTTCAGAGGCTCTTGAAGCAAGATGCTTTCTATCTATTTCCAAAGATTACTCAGCATGCAGAAACTGTACCCTTCAGGGTTTAATAACAACTTATTTTTTTCTCTTTTCCAAATACAGCTGGACCACACCTGTTTCTAAAGTGTCTGGTTCATCTGGTCTCTGGGCAATCTGCAAATAATAAAGCAGGGATCCATAAAGGTGCGTCCTCACTCTCTGGAAGCCACCACCTGTTAACAGGAAACATTCACAAGTAATACCAAGCAAATGTAAATTCCATAACATCATCTTCCACTGGCACTTAATTTAACCTTCCTAGGGCAATGCTGGCAGCAACAAATAAAACAACTAGATTCCTTAAGGTGAAGTTCTACTGTTTGCATAAAACTGTATTTATGAGTAAATTCAGCAAGTTTATGCTGCTCCAAATGAATGTAAAGAGAACTTCGTATTGTCAGTCATTTACATCTCTCTTTTGTCTGTTGTTCAGATTTTTTTAAAAGTATTTGCTAATTTTTTTTTGTTATTAACATCACTTCCATCTATACTAATCATGTAAGATCCATGTAGCTGACTAACAAAAATCTTCACTGCAGTATCTGAAAATGGCTCAGCCCATCTTATTACTCTTGGCAGTTGCAATTCACATGCACACCCTGCGAAAGTCAACACACCTGTTTTCAAAATGAAATCCAGCAACTTTTTTAAGATGATATGGAGGGAGGAGTCACCAATGGAAGCAAAACCCATGGATATGCTCTCAGAGCCAGGTGATGAGGTAAAAGAACCATCCAGCATCAAGACATATTGGGACTGTCCTGCCATAGGGAGTGCAAGTGGCTGTTTATGCTCCGTTTTCACAGACTGGCTCAGGTGGGCAGTCAGAGTGAACACAGCCCCTGCCACCACTGGCATCAACTCCTGAGCTGCATCATCATCAAGGATCTTAACACAGAAGCAGAAAGGAAAAAAAAAAGGTAAAAGAAAAAAATGTTTTAAAGTGTCTGATTTAATGAGTTATTAAAGTCTCTCACAACTATTTAATTTATGTATGCATAAGGATTTCATAATATGACAGTATTTAAAACACATCAAAATCAGTTATGTCAGAAACTTGTTTAGAAATCTGAGTTGAACATATTTTAATTGAGAAGACCATTAACATTCTGGGTTTTTTACATAAATCACAGGCAGGCTGATAATCAAATCTGGATGGCAGAAAGGGAAGAAATGTGTTGACATTTGAGATGCTTGATTAGTAAAATATCTAAACCTAAGCTAGGGAAAGAACAACTGGTACCTTCTTTGTTATACAGCTATTGTATTACCATTAAAAACGTGAAGGTACTACTTAAAAAACCCAGAGGGCTGAGCATCAAAGCAGCATTAAGACAATGTGGAAAAACACTAACAAGAAGTTTGTTCACCCTATTATTTAGAACATAAATCTGGTATTTTTATCACTAATACTGAGGAGCTTCCCTTTTAAGCAATATAGTAATTTTGAACAGTAGTTCAATTATTTTCAAGAGACAGTCATTTTTTTTTCAACTTCACAAAAGTCTTCACCAAGATGTTATAGAAAATTAAGAGTGGAATTTCCTCTTTGTAAAGATTTTAGGAAAGAAATTTCTTCAGCTAGTGAAGGCCTTCCTTGTTTCCTGATTTTTAATTTAGTTCAAATAAAAAAATAAAACCAGCACTCCACTAAAAATAGCTAAAAACAGTTACCTTTAGGTAACTCCTACAGAAAAAAATAATGGAAGTAACAATAACAAAACCAAAAAAGGTTACTTTTTTCCTTGAAAAGACAGCATTTTATATATATTTCTCAAAACAAAACACTATTAATCAGAACTACAAACCACAACTCTCACAATAAGGTAAAAAAATAATAATGCTCCAACAGACTAAAAAATACAATGATCCTTCATTAAATTTTGCCTTTTAGAACGGATGGGTCAGTAGTAACTGTCTAGTCTGTCTCAAATTATTACTATAACTTAGCAGTAAAACACCTAGACTTTTAAGACAAACTCTCATGCTTCCAAAAGCCCTTCCAATTGTAAAATCTTTAGTTTTTCTACTATGAAGCTTCATTCAACTCTATTTTTTCAAAAGTAGCAGCAGCAGGATTTGCAGTGAGTCGTCTAAACACAGTAAATTATCAAATGCAGCAGTTTGCCTTCAGCCTTCAGTAAATTATTATTTTTTTCTCATCAGAGAGATCATTATTTGTTTCATTTTCACACACCTTTTCCAGACTACCATCATGCTGGATGATACTGAAATGCCTCTGAAATCTGTCAATATATGGTTCACAGTTCAACAGTAGCTATGCAAGAATACACAGTACCCCCTCTGTCCAAAGGGGATTCAACTTCAGCATAGCAGCAATCAGAAAACTAGAAAGAATACTAAAGGCAGACAAAATCTTTTTGGATTACAGTCAAAATTGCAGCACTTTCACATAAAAAGATGCAGCAACAAAGTTCAAAGAGAGGGATTATTTCCAGCAGAGCACTACCTTGTCATGCACATCCTGCAAGAGATCCCGGATAATCAGCTGCCTGTCCTCAGCCTGTATGAGATCCTGGGGGCAGGCAGTGAGTATGATTTCCACCAGCTGTCTCCATGACTCCAGAGCATGCCTCTTGGCATGGAGGCATTGCAGCAGCTTGTTCCGCTCCACTATGTACTGCAGGATAGTGTTGATCTCCTGAAAACCCGCCACAAAACTCAGTTATAACATGCTAAAAGAAATTCATGGCAAAAACAGACTTCAAGATGAGAATTTTATCTATTACTAATTAGTAGTCTTCAGAATAAAATGTTAAATCTTTAGCTTATTACAAACAAGCTGCTATTACTAGTTTAACAAGGTAGCCCATTCCATTTCTGAGCTGTTTTTCACAGTGCAGACATCATGAATGTCTCAGTCTCATAGGAAAAAAAATGAACATGAAAATTCTTTTCAAACACTTTAAATCGAAACAAAAACAACTATTAAAAAACTATTTGTGCCTTTTTTCCCATTTAGTCTGAGTAATTTCTCCTTTATCCTTTGCATCCACTTAACCAATTTCAATTTCATTTAAAAGATAGCAGGAAACTCAGAAAACAACTGATCTCCAAGTTCACTGAAATGGTATCTGTGTGGAAAAAAGGAAAAATAAATCAGCATCCCCTGTGAGAGGAAGGCAAAATTATCTTAGCTGTAAGATGAACACACTGTACTTGTCAACAGCCAATCTTGACACCAGTGTGTAACTGCTTTCTGTACAGTGGGGTGGGAGTTGCAATTGTTATCACTAATGGGGAGGGAAGAGGTTAAAAAAAAACCCCAGACTCCAGGACAGCTGTTTAGAGAACAGTACAGCAAGAAGTACCTTAGCTTTTCAATTTTGGGGTTTTTGTCTTCAGGAATTACTAACTCTAAGTTAGGACTCATATCCACAATCTTTTATAGTAGAACCTATTGCTTGACATCATATGATATCCACCAAGAGCAACAACAAACAGTAGTTAACTTTTTCTGCACTCACCTCCATAAGTAAAGGTCTCTGGCCTATTGCTGCCATTCCTTGAAGGGCATTGACTTCTGCAACCAGAACTCTGTGAACATACTGAAATTAAAAGTGAAACTGTATGATGTTATGGTTTAACCTGGCATGTAGGTAAATACCACATAGCCATTCACTCCCTGGCCCAGTGGGGTAGGGGAGAGAATTGAGGAAAAATAAAGTAAAATTTGCGGGTTGAGTTAAAGACAGTTTAATAGGACAGAAAAGGAAAGCAGGAGGGAATAGTACAACATTTAGAATAATACAAACAAGGGATGCACAAATGCAATGACTCACTACCTGCTAACCGCTGCCCAGCCAGTTCCTGAGCAGTAGCCCACAGCCAGCTTTCCCCTTATTTTATACACTGAGCATGATATATGATATGGTATGGAACTTCAGCAAGTTTTGGGTCAGCTGTCCTGGCTGTGTCTCCTCCCAGCCTCCTGTGTCCACAGCCTACTCACTGGTGGGTGGTTTGAGAAGCTAAGAAGTCCTTAACTAAGTAAATATTGCTTAGGAACAACTAAAGGATCAAACTGCTAGGAATATCACTCAAATCCTAAATCCAAAACACAGTATTTATACCAGCTACTATGAAGAAAATTAACAGTGTTTGAGCCAAAACTAGAACAAGTGACAAAGGAGATGTATTCGTACCTCCTAAAAGAACCTAGGAGATGGCTACATAGTGACAGATGCAACAGATGGACTGGGATTCAAACAAATCTTACTTTTTAGGGTCACAAATTTTTCAGCACTATTTATAATACATTGTCAAGTAATCATCACAACGTGTCACAATCCTAAGTAAAGCCTCCTAAAGAACTACTGCAGTACACCACAAAGTTGCATATGTAACTGTGTACACATATGTAGTGCTAGGTAGTTGTCTACTGGCAACCAAAGAAATACGTATCTGAAACATACACCTTTATGTAAAAGCAAGTTTCAAAGTATTATTAACACACTGATTTTTTAAATTATTATTAAGATATAAAATAGCACATGGAACTTGAAAACAAAGAACAATGCTAACCTTGACATTGCAGACCACTTGTCCACGCGCATTCTTGTGCTCACAATTAGCAATGACTTGCTCAATTTGAGCCCAGTCAAAAAAATCCAGTTGTAAAGGCTCTGGAATGTCCTGACTGAAGTCAATTGAATCCAGGATATTTAAGATTTTTCTGCGTACTGGAAATGCAAATTAATTCAAATTGTGTTCAGAGGTATCAAGGGGAAACCAAAAAATTAACAAAAAGAGCTTAATTTACCTTTGTAAATCTAAATCTTTACCGCAATGTGTAAAGTTTCAAAATAAAGCATTAAATCTTCAGAAAGTGCTATCAATCTATATAACAGGTCTAAAAGTACTTTCTAAGGCCTTAAATTCTTAAGATATCTTATATTGTATAGTTCTCCTGTTGTACATGCATGTCATCCAATAGTTACAAACACAAGACTAATTTTTTCTCCTAAACGAAACCAGGCTGGTTTTCAGTTATAATCATTGCAGTCTTTTGTTGAGAAACCATAAGGAATCTGAATTCATTTATTTATGTGGGACTTATATTCTTTGCCATGAAAATACAAATATGTTCAGGCTTTGCAACAGTCTCACTGTTTCTACTGTTGGCAATAAGTTTGATAGACTGCCACTCTCCCATTTCATCTTTGCATGGATACACATACATACTCTTCAAACTGCCTTTCTAGTTCAGTGTTTTTCACTCACTCTAACCGTCTGTATCAAGGTTTTTTATTTTATTTTTTCCCCACATTAAATAAAATTGTTTCATGTACTGCTGCTGTTTAGAACACTTATTACTTTCTTTTCCGAAGTGTCCTTCCTGATGGTGGCCCTCCTGCCTATTCAGGAGCAGATACACTTTACTGATAAATAATCAACAGTCATAATGGTTACCTTTGGAAGCAGTGTCAAAGTGGAGAAATCCACTGACTGATCGACTGTCATCTTCCATCCCTCCTTCACCATCAGCTGAAAGTAATAAAACATACTAAATAAATTACAAAAAACAAATCTAAGTGAAATATGACCTACTTTATTAATAGTGAAAGATAGAGCACAGTGATAAACCGATAAACCTTTCACATTAAAAAGTCTTCTAATACAACAATGTAGCCTGTTCATCAAATGAAAACAATACTTATCTGACAAAAGCTATCCAATTATTATATACAGATTAGAAAATACTAGAAATGCCTAAATAGACATCTCAGTATGAATCTCAGACATCTCTCCAGTATGAATAATGCAGTTGGATGGACACCATAAAATGAGTAGCATATCTGAACAGAGTTTCCCATACTCAGATCCCCACAAGGATGAAGTGAGTGCTCAGGCTGATAAAAGTAAGGGAAAGCACCATACTGCAGGCAGCCTGTTAAAACATCTCCTATTTATTCTACTTTCTTCACGTAAAGAGTTTTATTGCCACCTGGTTTTGTTTTTCTTGATTTACTTCTACCCTGTTCTAAAACTCTGAAATCTTGCCTTTTTATTTAACATTGCATTTTAAACCACATTGGGATGTAATATCACTTTCATGATATTATAATGTTAAAAACAAAATTGACCTGTAGCTACTATCTTCTGTGAGAGAGGGTTGAGAGCTTGTGACAGACACTAAGACTGAGAAACTTTGTCTAAAACTGTTTACCATGAAAGACTCTCCATCTTTTCTATATTGTAACAATTATGAACAGCAGATCAAAATAAATTATTCTACAATTTTATTTTTTTTTAAATATTCCCCCTCCTACGTCATAAACTTTGTAATTTTTCTGTCAGCAATTCCCCCTCCTACATCATAAACTTTGTAATTTTTCTATCAGCAACGAACAAAACAATGCCCTGATTTCTTTCACTTTGGAGTCTACAACCACCATCATATTTTCTTCCCATATGTCCAGTGGCAATTCCATACCTGATCCCACAAATGAACTGTCACAAGCTTATGAAGAGAAGAATTCCCATGAAGTCTCTCATTCTCCATTTATTCCAGCCTATTTACCCTCACCATAAGGTCCTCTTACCCAGGTATGGTTTCACAGGCATGTCATCGAGCAGCAGATGCAGCAGTCTCTGTGTGTGGGAGCGCTGGCGGTTCAGCGATGTCACTCGCATTTCTATAGCTGCAGTCTTCATTAGCCAAGACATTTGGTTGAGTGTTGAAATCTCATGTTCTGGATGGGGATAAGGCAACAATTATAGAAGTGAGCATAAATAATATTACTTACTTCAAGGACAACATTTTTCACTTGAGAAAGCTTTTAGAAGATATCATTAGTTATTACTTGCTTACGAGACAAAGACAGAGATCTGACAAAAGTCAATAAATGAACATGTGGTTATTCTGAAAACAAATCATACACATACATGCAGTAATACACATACACAACAAAACTGGATACACCCTGTTAGAACAGTTATTGTGAAGAATGCAGTGCTTCACGAGCCAATACGTCAGTTACAATTTCAGTGAAAATAACCAGACATTTACCCAAGTGAACTGTAGCTTTAATCAAAATTGGTGAGACTGGAACACGGGTATCCTAGAATCTTCTGATATTCATCGAATTTAGAACTCTAAGTTGTATTTCAATCATCTAAAGCACTTTATACATCCTGGATAATGTACTCGAATGCTAAGTTTACTGTCATTGAACAAAAGACTGATGGTCAAGCATCTGATAAATGTTTATTCAGTTTAAGACACCTGAGAAATATTGATTTGAAATATAAAACATACCTTCAACTTATAAGTAACTTTATTCAAAGAAAGGGGCAACACAGGTGGTTACAACCATCAGCCTTATATTCCCTTGGTTCTTTATAACACTCTCACTTTTCAATTTTTTCTTTTTCTGTAGCATGACCTAACAAAACTACAATGATAATTGCAATATAGATTAGGATGTGGTTCTGGAGACTTGGTGCATCCAAAGCTAACATTCTTTTCCTAAAGTTCAGCACTAATAATCTGAACTTCTCAGGTAGGGAGGGTTCAACTTTTGCAGAATTAATTTTTGTAGACAATTAGCAGAGTCTACAATCAATTCAGTTTAATAATGCTACCTATGTTTCCTCTTTCACTCCTAGGGAGTCAAAAGATGCATTGAATTTTAAGCATGTGCAATCTTATCATAGCGTAAGAATTACCTTTGATAGAAAATGGCAAGTACTGAAGCTGAGTGAATAAGAAATCCTGACTGGTCCTCAGATATCTCATCGTTGGACCTGAAGTGTCAGAGCATGCACACAACTGATAGATCACCTGACAATCAAAAACAGTAGATAACCATGTATGGAATTTATTTTAAAAACAAACCAACCACCAAATCAAAAGATGCATAATACCGTTCTACTGCTCAAACAATTATTACCAGTATTTGCAGTAAGTTTTCCATCAGCTTTCTTCAAAGTTAAACATATTATTTGTAACAGATGTTGAATGCTTATATTAAAGGACTACAATGGCTATTTGTTCACAACATGACAATAAATGAGCCTGTTTGTTCAGCTCACTTAAAAATGAGTCTGTCTGCATGACCACCAAGACAGGAAACATAACAAATTTTCCCTGTTTCTACAGAATTGCCTTTTGCTTTTAGTAGTAGTTAAAATCCTTTCTAGAGCCCATGGATTTTCAACATCATACAAGTGTGTAACCATACGATTCTATGATTTAAGTGCAAGCATCAGCTGCCTCAGGCATCTGTCTAACTCAGCTATCTCCCCAACCCGACCCTCTCAGCCACACATACATACATTCTCTCATGCCTACAGAATAAAGCAGAGAATTTCATTGGCTTAGTTGATTTGCTGTCATACTACACTTCCAAAATTTAAAAAAAAAAAAAATTGGCATATGTCACAATAGACTTGAAGCTGGACCAAAAATATTTAGGTTTAGTTTTATAAGTATATCCAAACTCCAACTTCCTGATGTAAGTGCAGATCCTTTCAACTCTGTGATGCTACAAGATATTTTTTTAAACAGAAGGCAAAATAAAAAGAGTTCAATGTATATAAAAACCCGACATATTCATTTTAAAAATGAAACTATTATCAGAGTCATCAACCATCTGTGTTCACCAGCCAAGAAGTAGCTAATTTTATTCAGTCTACTTTCAGTATTTGCCAACAGAAAATATGCTGAATACCTGGTAACAGAGCTCTGCAAGATGGGGAGATTCCCGAACTGCTGTAGGCCCATTCCTTGTTTCAGTACCTTTCTCCAGTATGTTCAAAATAGCATGAAGGCAAGTCCGTGGGCAACCCAACACACCTGAAAAGATAAAAATAACTTGCCGTTCTTGATCTCACTTTCCTCCATAGCCAATACAGGTCATGTACACAGAAATATAGAACCTAAATTGTTCAGATACACCCTGTGCTACACTATACTGCCCCAGAGAGCTGCAGCAAAACCATGTGGCAAAGTTTTATCACTATTACTTAAAATCAAAGAAGGAATCGTGTTTCAGCAAAAACCTAATGAAAATATTTATAGTTTGTCTGTAAGCTTTTGAGATGCTAGTGAATCAATTTGAATTCCTGCTTTTACACTTTTAAATGAAAAGCCATTTGACAATTTCAAAGAACAGCTTTAAAAAATTCCTGTCTTATTTTACAAATACAGCCATTATATGACTAATTCTCCTAAAGGCACCTGATACTGCAACCAAGGGAAATAGGGAATAGATTTTAATACTGAAGTCAAAATCCTGTCTTTTTGCATTCTTCCTTTAGCCAATTAATTCTTTAATGGACACAGAAAGAGGTCCTGAAGCACTAAAAGCATCAATAACCAGAGTTCTTATAGGGGAAATAATCTTCTCTGTTTGAACATGTATAATTTATGCTTTAGCAGGAAATTATTATCCTGAGGTAAATGTCTTACGGTCATTATTTCTTCACATTAACAACATAATTGAAATATGTGGGCAAGGTCTCTCACACCTTTGAGACAAAATTCTTCATCACTGACCTAATATATGATACCCTATAAAATTGTGTGGGTGCAGATACAGAACCTGTGTTGTGTAACTACTAAATTTCACAATAACTGAAGAAATAAAACTCAGGTCCTATCTACTCTTCATTTAAAACTATGGAGAACTAAAAACTGCTGGGCCATAGCATTCAATACAAACCTAAAGATAATGAGAAATATTGTTCTCAAAAAACTAAAATCAAATTATTGAATGTTTATTCAAACTTGTTTATATAAAAGATCCTTTGAAACAGCAGAGAAATAACCTAGTATTTCAGACTGGGACATGGTGACAATCTCAACACCAAACTACTGCTAGCCATGATATCAGACCATTGTTCATGGCTTTAGACAGTTGGGTCTTAAACTTCCAACCATGAAGACTGTAGGACCTCTATAACCAACCTGCTTCACTGTCTTCTGGTGAAAAAATTTCTCCTATATCCAAACTGAGCCTCTTTTGCTTCATTTTATGTCCACTGCCTCTCATCTTCCTGTCACACTCCTCTCAAGAGTCTGGTTTTATCCTGTCATTTATGTCTTTGCAGACAAAGATTTCTATTAGGTCCCCTCAATGTCTCTCTTTTCCAAACTTCCCTCAGCTTCTCCTCACAGGCTGAGTAATCCACCTCCCTAACCACCTCTGCTGGACTTGCTCAGTCTCTTTTAGCAAAATAGCAATTAGAAACTGAGGAGGCAAACGAGACACATAGTAACACACTCTTATTCTCACCAATTCAACTTTGAAGCAGCAGCAGTGATATTTCTAAAGTTTGCATTGTCATATATATATATAATTAATATATTTATATATTCCTAGCACTAGAATGAAACCCCACTGTTCTAAAAGGTTTTCTTCTACAACATTAAAAAACAAAAATGGTTTTCTTTCCTATAATTTTAAACAGGAATTTGAGGAAAGACAGAACAGTAGCCAAGGAGCAGAACTAGTTCAAAGTGACAATTTCTTTTGTAGGTTCACACGTTGTCATACGTAGGTACTACTTGGATCATCAAATCAACTTCTTTGTACTAGGGACACAACTATGCTATATTAAATAGTAAAAAAAATAATGTTTCACTTCTAAATTATCATTTTCCCCCAAAATTCTAACTTCACGTCTGTTCCAAAATCCAACTTAAACAATTAACCAAATCCTAAAGTTGTTTAAATACTGCATTTCCGTATTAATACATCTTTTCATGTAGCTTTTGAGGACTTGAACAAGGCCTGTTGTTTCATTCTTAAATTGAAGAGGAACTGCTTTTCCCCATGAATTTCCCAATATTCTCAGTGTTGTTAACAGAACTGATTAAATGGCAGATCAACCTCTCCTCTTCATACCTGGATCTTGCAGATTTGTGGTACTGACAGGCTTCTTTAGTTCAAATCCCAAGAGATACAGAGCTAGGCTGGGAGGACTGCACTCAAGAGAGGTGATAAGGAGATTCAGAATATGGATCCTTGTTTCATGATGTATTTGTGCCCGCTTCTTTTCCAGCTCCAGCTCTTGATTAGAAAAAGAAAAAGGAGAAAAAGCAGATATGGTGATCTAATAGAATAAACTTCAGTGTCTTCAAGTTAAGTACAAGAATGTTGAGGGATCAACTTATATTACTGCAAAGAGATACAAGAACAACATTCCAAATTACTATTAATACAGCTATCAATAATATACCCAAAGCAATATTAAATACTTGTCTTCTGAAAACAGACTCAGTTTGGAGTTGGCTCATCATACTGTGGACATACGTTAACAAAACATAGGTGCTTTTCATTCTGTTAAAGGTTTCATTCTACAGAAAAAAAAATACTGTTTCCTGACTTAAAAGCACTTTTTACACCTCTTTCATTAATTTCATTCCATGCAAAGACAACTGTTTAAGCCATTTTAAGAAGCCTTTTACATACCCTCATCTGGATTAATTAATTCTTCTGCATCTTCATTGTCTAAACATTCCACAAATCCAGCCATCAGCTTCTGGCTAACACTCTGTATTCAACAATGAACGGATGGAAATGAAGACAATTTTAAGAGTACTAAACCAAATACTTTTCATAATTCCCTTCATGTACAGTTGACAGAACTTCTAGACAAAAGTTATACAACCTACATAATAAGCAAGAGTTTAGAGTCACAGCTGTTCTAAGAACAGGTTAGCAATCAGTGAACAGAAAAAAAATCTACTGTTGTTACATATGCTAAATTATTCTCACAAATTGAAGACTATAAAGTCACAAAAATCTCTCTATCTCAAAGAATATTACCCTTTTTCTTCTTGAAAACGTGCATGATTGTTTTTTTAATTAATGAAGTAATTGTTTTCCCAATGCCACAGTAAAAGATGTTTTATATATGAGTAGATATAAAACCAAACACAGATTTAATGTAGTTGACCTAGAAACCTAACCTTTAAAGAAACATTATGAAGCTCCAGTATTTTTCCATCAGTTTCTCTTTCCAGATTCAAAGAAACAGATACTTACCTGATCATGTGTGAAATCACCAACTAGTTTTATCTGGATGTTGGAATTATCAGAAATACAGCACAAAATCTTGGCACTTTCAAAAGCTAGTTCAGGATTGCTGTTTCCATGATAAAGATACCTTCAAAGACACAAGATTATGGCAATGAAATTGTTGAGAAATTAACTTTTTAAGATGGTAATGCACAGATAAGAAATTAACATTTAGAACTAAAACATTTACAAATCAAATTACGTGAGATAACATTAAAGCTTCAAACAAAATTTCATTCTATATGAAACACTGAATGCTCCTCCATTGGGAGAGATGAATAGGCTGAGCAGGGATAATTTCCTGGAATTTTTATCATGCTTTTTATCCAAAATCTATATTAAACACTGCTGCATAAGTTAAAACAACTGCTTGCAGGCATTTAATACAGTAAATAATGGACAATAATGTAAAACATGGCCAACAACCAAATTCATTTAACTTTCCCACTCTGTGACAACCAGAGTCTGGGGCAAAATGAAATTGTATGCACAGGAATCACTGAACATAAGGTAAACAGGAAGAAATCATGAGAGGGGGAAAATTCAGAAGGAAAACCTATAAATACAGATCCCAATCTGCACTAGACAATATCAGACCATACCACCTGTGAAGACATCTCTCCTCACCAAAAAAAATTCATGAGATGCTCTGTGTAAAGAAGCATGGCTAGTGAAACCAGTGAAAGGATCCAGGATCCAAACACTTCTGTGCCTCCAAAACTTCTCCCTTCTCAGTACTTTGTACTTACCTAGCGATATTCACCACGTGATCTGCCTTTTTAGTGCGAGGATTGATTCCTTGAAGCAGCTGCTCCAGTGGTGTGACAATAAGGGAAAGGTGGCTCTCCCGTAACAGATCCATAAAAATATTCTCCTTCTGGAGGGTTAAGTTTAGAAGTGCAAGGCAATACTGTACAGCTTTCTCTAAATGCTTCTTCCCTGCAGCGCACAAAGAACATGAGAAATACAAAGGACCAGCTAAATAGACTACATTCATAAATGTCATTCATCAAGCCTTGCACCAAGAAAAAAAAACTGCCAGTTGTTTACCAGTAGGAAAACTTCCCCCAAAATATGATTTTTATATGCAAGAGATACAACATCAAGTTACAGAGATGCAATGTTAGCTTTAAATCCTACTTACTACACATTTTAACTTCACGTGAAAAACGAGTTTTAGGCACATACCAGGAAATGGAGCATAAGTATCAAGCTGCTTAACCCCTTCTTCTAGCAAACTAAGGCAAAGTTCCAGCATTGGGGACTCATTCAACAGATGATACATCAAATTGAATCCAGGTGGTTTATATGCTATTATTTCTTCTCCTAAAGACAGAAAGAGTAAAAAAGAATTATAATCTCTAATAAAATCCCCTACTATTACTCAAGTTAGTATAAGCTACAAAACATAACAGCCCCCATGGTTCTAAGCAACGTCCTTTGTACAAAGTCTTCAGAGATTTTCTTTATATAGGAGCCATTGAGGAAATTTTAAAAGTTTGGGAAGAATTGTAGAGGCAATTACAATTACTTTCCAGTATCTAATAGCACAATTTCAAATTCAACCCCAAGCAGATCTGACCAAAAAAAACCTGGAAAAAGTTTACATCCTGCCAAACCTGCATGAAGACCCTGAATGAAGGAAAAAGCATTTCCAGAAGTCAAAGAGAATGTTCACCGAAACCCTGATCCTCACAGTGTAGGGATAAACTCCTATGACTCTTGTAACAATGTAAGCAAAAATTAAACTGCTAGCCTAAAATTCAAAGACCTTCATGACATGAAATAAAAGACTAAGACTTCTAACTTATCTAGGCTCTTCATAAACTGTGGTAGGTAAAAGCAGGAAAACAGTAAGAATCTTTTTTAACACACAAGTGAGAACCAGGGTACAGTTTCTTTTGGCACCAGCTTTAAAAATGCCCTTTTTCCATTAACTCGGTGTGTGCCACTCCACCACACGCCAACAGACAAGCCATGCCACTGTGGAGCCACACACTGAATCTGTTCGAAGAATACATCTACTCAAAACTAGATTAACCCACTTCTCCAACAATCATGGAATCCACAAATAATCATACAAGTTGAAGGATTAGCCGAGGACAGGAAGAAGCTAACAAATTCTCTGAGCTAGTTATGCTACCAAGTAATCTTTGTCAAAGTATGAGGCACAGAGGCCTTCTGACTCTAAAGTTTTCAATTAAAAAGTGGTTCTCACAGCACTGCTTCGAGAAAATCCACAGGCATCATGATGGAATTCATGACAAGAAATCCTGTTTCAAGAAAAATAAATTTAGAGCCCAAATAAGCCTTAGGTTTCCCATAATGAGGCAAACGTAATCTACTTTGGCCTTTTAAAGAATAGCTGCTCAGAATTAAATTACTTCAGGTCACAATTCCACTGCTACTGTCTGCTTCCAATAATTTGTGTATCAATAAAATTAATAGTAAAGGTTATCTCAAATACAATGACACCTTTAAATTAACCCTACAAATAGTGGTGATTTAGATATAGACCAAAGCAGTCCAGAGGAACAAGCCAAAACCAAGGTGCTGTTCAAGTACCAAATGCTGCTCAACCGAAACAGAAATGAAAGATACACAAGTTATCCCCCAGCAGAGACAGGGAAGTGGAAAACAGTGTACTTGAAGACCTGCTGAGTCGGCAATGCAGATCTCGATACTGCGTGGAATTTTTAACATCTTCCTATTTTAAAGTCTTGGTCTAGCTTTCCACCAGCTTATTTGCAATATTAAACAAGATCCCAAAATAGAGGCAACAGAATAAAACCAGTTAAAATTCTGTTTGTCAGTGAAAAAATGAACAAGTTAACCTTGTAACTCCACATATTGGTCCACAAAGTCTTCAAGTTGAGGTTCGTAGTCCCGCAATAATTTGTAAAACACTTCCAGAACTACCTCAGCTACTTCCCACTGCAGATAATGAGAAAACAAATCATACACAGATTAAGATGATACTGAAGCAACAAGGCCAAGATGACAAAGAACACAACACAGTGCAGTGATGTACTGGATCAGAATCATGGCTAGTATTTCAAAATTAGATAGTCATGCCAACAACACTATACTTCATCATGTCAAATAATTTGAAAGCCCAAGCTTTCCTTCCGAAGGGAAAGGGAACACAAACAGATTTATTACCTGTTTTAGGCTCTATTATACAATATACCTATTAGGATATTGTAACTATAAGCAATAAATAATTTTTTATTAGGTATACAGCTAAGAATAGATTAAGAATAGCCAGCTTCCAGGACACAGTTTAGCATGCATTTTCATCCAGAAGTATTGTAAAAAAAAAAAAAAAAAAAAAAAAAAAAAAAAAAAAAAAGCCAGATTCCTTGGTTCAGCGAGTCAGAAATGTTTTCTGAGGTAACATTGAGAAAAGGACAAATGTGACTTGTAGATTTGGGCATGTCATGTTCAGAAGTCATTAGCCATGTAGTAGACATGAAGAATCCTGTACAGCAAGTTGAAATTAAGGAATACAAACTTCTTTTTTAAAAAGTACTTTATACAGGCTCCTTTGAAGTATATTGTGACCCATGAGGGAAAATATCACCTGTTTACCGAATCAAAACACTATCAAGTGCTGTAAGTTACTTTTGCTGCATCAAGCTTGCACAGCTTTCTCAAACAGATCTAAGCCACATCAACAACTACATCCTAAAAAACCAATATTTTCAAACAAAAAATTACTTTTTCAGCAGCTCTCCGGTAAGCTCTGGTGCGGAATCGGAGAAACACAGAATCCCTGAGGAACTGGAGATAGGGATCAAAGCCTGGAGGGCGGAGACCTGCTCCCAAGTTAGCTGGGAATGAACTCTCCACTAGTGTGCTGATGAGTCGACAGAAGGCACGAGTTAAAGGATATTCCTCACATCGGGACTCAATCTCATTCAATTCAACCTTCCCAGGAGGACAGCAAAAAGAGGAGGAGACAAATCACAGATTTTGAGGTAGGAAGAAACATGTTAAAAATAACATAATAGCATCATCTGTGGATTACTCCACAGCGAATCAACTTAGCAGCATTTTTGTCTACAGTACAACACAAACATCAAAAGCAGCAAATCATCAGTACTGTTATTTCAGCTCAGCAACACACATTAATTCCTTTCTGAGCTACCAGAAGATATGCCCCAGCATTTACTTACTTAGCTTTTATTTACCATTGCTGTTAGAAGCAAAGTTAGCTGTACCAAGATGTAACAAAAGTGAGTCCAATTCAGGAAAATCTTAGCAAGAAGTGCTCATGAGGAATTTGAGGGTTTAGATGCTGTTCTGTTAGTAGTATGAAGCTGAACTAGATGCAAAAATGGATAAAATTTTCCAGAAATTACAAGCATGATTGAAAGTAAATTACAAAGCAGTGAAACAACAGCATTTATTAGAAGTTTCCCATGGACACAGCAGGAGAGGCAGCCTCTGCAAGTGCTTCCCAAATGCATATGCAGATAATCGGAGAGGCTGCCTAGGTACAGAGACTCTCTTACCTCAATACCAATTGCTTGTCTCTGGCCTGGACTTCTCACAGTTTGTAATATCTTCAAAACAGAAAGAAAAATGAAAACAGACCAACGCATTTCACATAATTGAAGTGCATCTCCATCATTTTTATCAGGAGTAAAAAGAAGATACTTATCACATGTTAGACCCGAGAAGAGGTTTTCTAAACCCTTTTAAAGGATAAAAAGCCAAGATTTTTCTGCCTGAGAGGCTGGATTATGTTTGACACTTGTATGCTTCCAGCTTTACATTCTCAAGATCTGCATCATATTTTCACATTAATGATTTTTATCTTCTATTGGGTAGGGAAAAGACATTTCCTTCATTATCTCTTTCTGTAGTATATTTTAAGAAATACCATAAATTAGGAAGCAAAGGTGGTGAGATGTCATTATTGTCAGGGTCTCTTATTACCAACTTAAAATAAGGCAGCAACTACAGTTCAAACAGGACTGTTAGGAAACTGTCATTTTCAGTATCGTTCCAAAGCATTAACTACGTGAAAAAAATTAAAGTCAACAACAGCAAAAAGAAAATTCAGGAGGAAATGCAATACTATTTCAAATATACTACTGGCAGTTTCAACAAACTAGGATGGTACAGTTCTAAGCACTTGAAAATCCTAAGATACCTGTGTATATTCCAGGGATTGCCAGAGTGAAGCAGCTATTTCAGGAGATCTTCCAAAAGCAGTAAGGGTTTCTAATAGCTCTGCTTTCAAAATAGGAGGAATGCTGCACTGCAGAAGTCCCAGGATGACCACTACTGGTGTCCACTGAGGGTGCTCACAAAGAGCCAAGCGAGCATTCTCACTCTACATGTAGAGTTCAACAGAAAACGGAACTGCAGATTATTACTTTGAAGGTTTTTCATGTTTCACAATCTCTAATTCACAGTTAAGTACCAAAGACTCTGCTCTGTACCTGTAGGTACGCAAAATATCAAAAGAACAGCAGACAATTCCAAAGCCATTTTATTTAAATATTTATTTATTTATTTAAAAGCCAAGCATAAAGACTTACAAGCACTAAAATTGTGCCTATCCACACCGAAAAATTATTTGGATAATACAAGCTTCTTATAACAACCCACATTTTTTTAGTAGACATACATTCGTGGGAATTAGTCTTTAAGTACTTAGACTCTAGCAGCTTCTTCAAGCATGGGTAGAGAGACTTTTATCAGTTTTTCTATTACATACATTCTGTACATTCCTATCTGAATATATTTCTGTGAACTCACACTGCATTTGGACATTTGCTAAGAACTTGTATCAATTTGTTTTGGTCTAAGAACAGAATCATCACTCAATAAGCTCACCAGACCGAGACTCTGAGATGAACCACTGGACAGTAACAAGCCTACAGCCTCATCAAATGGTAATTCCCCACATCCTTAGAACAAAATTATCTTCATTCCAGACTGTGATTTCATGATGCTACAAAGTATTAGCTTTAAAAACTCCCTTTTTTCCATGCATATCTAATGCTGACATTACAGCTCAAACAGGAACACCCCATTATCCTTACCACCAAAGAGGATTTTTAAAAAACATTCAGTTTCATTCTGTCTTGTGTTTGCATCAGCAAAACCAAGGCTATCTCACTATGACAGAACTTTTAGGCTGCAAAGTCTGGTGGGTACTTAAGAGCAGAATTCCACACTAATCACATCACACAGACAACTCACAATACAAAATTATACACTGCAATTTTATTCTCCTGGAATTCTCTTCCAGTCAATTCATTCAAAACATTTTACAACCTTGGTTTGGGGACATTTTAAATCATAACCCAGGAGGTAAAGTTTCACAGCTGATCACTTTCCTTGCCAAATTTCTACCACTTCCTTTTGAATTCAACTATTACTTTTGCTTTTTCAAACTCATAAATAAAGGCAAAGAAATTTCTACTCCATAGTGATTCATTGTGACTATACCTCACTTCTGAAAGACAACTTCATTACCACCACCAGAGTCAAGGAAGCAAGAAAATGAGCAATACCAGCAACACAGGAAAAGGCATCATCTCTTTCTGCTTCACCTGCACCTTCAGTGTTTGGTCATTACAGTTATTCCTGATGTTTCCCATACTTTTGGAGCTCGCTAATAAAATGACAACTGCTAGGTAAATTTTCCTTACATACTTTTTTGGTCAAGGAGAACTTCAGAGCTGAATGATGATGGTTTACAAGGAAAAAAAAAGTATTAACAAAGAAAACCAAATAAAAGGTTACTTACCCAATTGACTATAACAGTGGTCAGCTGTAAAAATGCAATTAATCCATCCTGTTCTTTCTGTGTGATGCCTCGGAGAGGCAGGTGACGGTACTGGACACTGTCTGCACTTGGCAAGTCTTTCCTTAAGTGCTCATGATAAAGCATCAGAGAGTGGAAGAAATGCTCCCAGGAGACAGGACTGCCACCTGCTCCTTGGATATTTTCCGCTAGAAAAATGACAAACAGGTGACAAGATTTTCTTTCTACTCTTTCACAGGGTGAAAAGCAGGGCATCTAAAACTAAAAGGAAAACATACTTCTCTAAAGTAAAAAGTAAAGTTCAAAGGAAAGTTATTGTATCCAAAATTAATCATTTAGATTTGGGGATTTTTGCTTGTTTATGGGGTTTTTTGAGATAGAAAGGTGCTACTACGAAGAACTAGTAAAAATAAGTTTTCTGTTTTATGAATTGGAATCTTTGCAGCATTATTTGTATCTTCAAAGTAGGGGGGGGGGGGGGGGAGGTGTTTAATAATTTGACTAATGCAAAATGAATGCAAAACACAGGACTGACCAGCATCTCTTACTTTGAGAAAATGCTATGACATTACATGTATCAAAAAATTCTAACTGAACAAAGTGCTTCTGAACAAAGACAGCTCACAAAAGTTACACTGTATGTTTTGTAAATTCAGATAACTTTAAGATATTACTCATTTTTTTGTTTTATAATAAGCAACACTGACATTCTACATTTCTTACAGCATTCAGACATGGGGTTTTTTTAAAAGAAAGCATTATTTCACTAGGTGAATTGCTTGCTAAGATGCTCAAACATCTAATTACCTTATCTGTCAGGTTTTTTTTCGAATTACAGTTTTGAGTAAAGCCTTCCAATTTCATCTTTGTACTAACAATTAAATGTTAAAAGTATGAGGCCACAATTCATCTCAAATGAGTCTTCACACTCATCAAAAGAAAAGGGAGTTGATAAAGAACTGAAGTGTCACTTCTCTTACCATGACTACTGCCATTGACTTTTAGCAAACTAAAGCAGTAATGAGCACACTGAGGTCCACTAGCTAGTCCCCGCAGCATTTTCAAGTATGGGATGTAAATTGTGGAAGGAAGTAGATCTCCCATTTGCCTAACAAACTTTGACAAGACAACCTAGAACCAATAAAGATCAGTGTTGAAAAAAAAAAAAGTAAATCTGAGTTATAGGAAAACATTAGGCAGCAAAAGTCAGAGAACAGATTCTAACATAATCAGGGTGGGGTAGGCAAGTTCCTTTGTAGACTGGCCTATTCAGTGAGATATGTTTGGAAGAGAAACAAAACAAAATAATGCATGTGATTGCAAAATATACTAACTCTCCAACTCTGTATTTCTAGTGATAAAATTTACTTCAGCTCCCAAACGTTCTACAGTACTATTATTAGCAAGTAAAGAATTAGTGCGAGTAAAGAATTCAATGTGAGTGTCATATACCTGAACAGTGACTCTCACACACAGTGGTTCCTTTCAGGGTCATATTAGGCTGCTTGCAGATTGCACCTGGCCCTAATTTAAGTTGTCAGTATTCTGAGTGGGTCTTGGGATATGTCTGATTTGTCTCGTACAAGGTTTTGCCTAGCACTGCACAGACCTTCAAGAAGCATTGAGAGCTGACAGCACTCCAGGTATCCAAAGAGTTTTTGGCATGTCTGCTTAGATTGTTTCTTCATTCTAATTTTAAGCCCTGTCTCTTATGGACTATCATTTTTGGACCTCAAATAATTAAAATATTCTTAGGACTTTTTACCCCTAAAATACTATCAACTGCAGTTCATAAAGCTTTTTTTTTTTTGTTAAGGAATCTAACTTCTCAGTTACATGCAAAAGAGGCATGTAAAAGTCATCAGACAAAAAACACAAGAGACTTATCAGAATCCATTTAGCGACTGTAACAAATCAAACCTAAACAACATTTTCATAGAGGCTTGCTAGTACTCTTTCTTGCTAAGTTTACTGACAACCATGAATGGCTGGCAGTGGCTCATTTTAAGGCAAGCAACCATGACCATGCCATGCAGAGCAGGACACATACAAATCAGTCATTGAAAAGAGGTAAGGTCTTCTTAGAAGCTATTTGTAATAAGGACACCAAAAAAATTGTTGCTTGAGGGTTTTTTGTTACTTTGGTTTCAAGTTACTAGTAATTACTCAAGAAAATCTAGATAACCTGGCGCTGGGGAGGTCGCTGATGAGCTACTCCAAGGTAGGAGCCCATGATGGTGGATGTCTGCAGGGGCTCCGATGGACACCAGTACTCGTGGGCAAGTTCCAGATTAAACGGGTCTTTCCTATACAACTCAGCAATCTGCAAGAAAAAGGAAGATGCCAGAAAAGTATCAACTCCAGGAAGAAAAAACAATTACTTCAAGAATAAGCACTGCCTCTAGATTAGCTAAACATATCTGAGAGGCAAAGCATAGCAGGGCTGGTGTTCTAGTTCTTAAAACTTCCTGAAAATTACAGCTTCTAAATAACAGTATTGGAACAGCTACAGCCAGCGAAATTCAAAATGCACACATCAGTAAAAATTTAATAACTTTCCATTTAATTATTATGGATTAAATTATTGCTAAAAAAAGTGTCATTTCTCATTAAACAACCATATGCCTACATTAAAATACATTAATTTTACAAGTTAGCCAGTATCATAATTAGAAATCTTACCTGCTATCTGAACATACTAATTTCTCAGAGCAAATTTTTATTTCTAGTTCTTTATTTAAGTTTACTGTATCTATCTGAGCTGCTTAAGAAATTTTACACAAATTTTCCTACTAATGTCTATAACCTAAAGGAGTATCTTTGGAAAAGATGAGTAATACAAGTTTTTAAATTTCTAGAAAATATAAAACACCTCAGTTCAATATGCAAATCTGTTATTCAGCATGGATTTTTCTGAAAGTGCAATTAAGTAACCTTAATAGCTAACATTTAAACAAATATGATTTTTATTTCCATTTTTTTAATTAAAAATATGACAGAAAATTCTTTCTTTTAAATGTACATTTAAGGTCAAAACTCTACTGAAATAAGGGAATTTGTAATTCCATCAGCCTTGATGGAATCACCTTACCGAGCCTACTCTACAGCAAATACAAAACAGTTTTTCAAAACTCTCATTACAAATATATCAAAGCATAAGAATTATTTAAACATTTCAATTATTTATCAGAGTAATTGCTAACAGTGGGTAAAACCTCTAAAACCTTCAAACGTAAGAAACAATGCGGTATTTGCTCACTAAAAAATAATTAAAAACCATGACATTAACATCAGAAACCAAGGCAGTAAATTAATTCCTTTATATGAAAAATTATAGAAATGTGCATGTACTTAGGGAAAAAAAAATCATCCCAAAAGGAAAAGACCCAGCAGCATATGGTATCATTCAGATACGGGTTTTCTGATGACAAACGCAAGTCACAGTTGTTATTTTTCACAGTAATTAACAAGAAAATAAGGCTTACTAGAAGCATTAAATGTTCCAGATCTTTCCGAAGGGAAATAGGTGGATCATTACCCATCTGAATACTCATGTGGATCATGCGAGCGTCTTCATCAGCACGATTTCTCAGCTGTTTTACCTACAGAATTTATGAAGTGGGAAAAGAAACAGTCATCTATATTTAGCTAAGAATGAAACAAAACAGAAATAATGGAATTGTCTATGTGGCCTATTGTAACTAAGAAAGCAAATATACTTGCACAAACATGACAAGTACATTCAGTTTTCTATTTTTTCAATCCTCTCTCCCCCTCAAAAGCTTGCACTCAAAGTTATAGTCAATCACTCACTTACTACCAAAGCCCTCAATGCACAGCAAAAGCCCCAAACTTACATCACGGAAGTCTTTCCTAGCTGACTGCACCAGATACTTTGGTTTGGCTTGAAAAGGTGGATCCTTTCCCTCTTTTTAATTCAGAAGTTAGACAGCTTAGTTTCAAAGAATCTTAGGCCATTATTCACAAGGAGTGACAAGAAACACGTAACGCAAATGCAAACATCAAAGCAAAATATTCATTCCTGTATATAGATCTTCACCATGAAAGACTACTTCTACTTGCAGCTACTTTATGACTTGAAAGTTCTGAACTGATGCAACTTTAGAGTTACTTGGTCTCAGCCAGAAACATTATCACAGGTCAGTAAATACCACAGGAAAAATGACAGAAGAGCTGGAAGAACGGCTTTTTTTTATTTTTAAATTTTTTTAACTGCAGTTTTTTTAAAAAAGCAGACATTTAATCAGCATCCTAAACTTGGTGTTGAAAAAACTAATTACTAAACAAAAACCAGCTGACATTTAATTTTAAATTCAAAAAGCTTTTGAATTAATAGTCTTGTTAAATATTAAGGAGACATACATCAAAGAACAAAAAACAGAAGTAAACAACCAATTCAACACATAAAAAAAATAAAACATGTCGACAGTCAATTGAGACTAGCTCATGGTCTATAATATATTTCAATGTGCAAAACTGAATGAGCAGCAAAACAATTGGGGGAAAAATAGTTTTACTACAATAATAACAAGAAAAGATTATTAAAATTAGAAGTAACTGTGGAAAGGGTCAAAGCAAACTAGCTAAATCAGTATACTAATTGAACAAGAAAAAAACTGAATGTTGATAAGTTAAATAACGAATTGAGATACTAAAGCCAATTATCAAGCTCTAAACTAATATAATGCAGGCAACCAAAAGATTTACCCAAATCATCACTGGCAAGCAGCATAAATGCTAAAACTATGCAGAAGAATTAATTTAAATGCTGACTTAAAGATTTAGGTAAAACTGAACAAAGGTTATACAGATACACGAAGCAAAACAAAGACCCTGCCAAACAGACACTTCTTTTTACCTAAAATTAGAGATTCAGTAGAAATAGCTGAGGACCATTACCACCACAAGCCAACCATTACCTATCAGCAGCTAAGACAAAAACTTGCCTTGTAGGACTATACACCAATTGCCTACTAAAAATTTCCTGTGAAACAACTAGTACTGGTTTATATCAAACTAGAATAAAAATCAATGCTCTGATTTTATCTTATATCCTTTATTACAAAATCCTGCTCGTAATGAATATCTCTCTTCATCTTCAGGCATCAGCTGCAAGCAACTGGAAATGTGAGCCAAAGCAAAAAAAAAAAAAAAAAAAACCCAAACCCTAAAAAAAACCCACAACACAACAACAAATGCCACACAAAACCCCAAAAACGAACAAACAGCAAAAAAACCACACACACCAAAAAAACACCACCAACCTGAAATGGAATTTTCAGTATTCATTTGAATTTTAATAGTGTAAAAAAAAAAACAAACAAACACTACTACCACCATAAAAGGTTGTTTTGCAAATCTCACCACACTGAAGTGTTTTAAAACCCACATTCTGTATGATATGGGGTTATAACTGTTAAAGTTATTAAAGCTTATGTTTACCAGAAAGTCCTGTAGGAAAGCACAGCTGCAGGCTGGACAGTTGGAGGGTGAGAGATAGTTATGACTCCTGGACAGCACACTGCAGCTGAGCCAGCCAATGAGTGTTCTTCTTCTCTTAAGTTTGGGTTTTGTCTGGCTGACATTAAGGGTATAAAAGGAGGGTAACTTCTACAATGAAGTGATTCCCTTCCCATACACAAGGGGGTCCATGCCTCTGTTCCCATTGCTACAACATTCTACTTCAGTGTGGAAAACAAACCCCAAACATTATGGCTTCTATAAAGCGAACAAGTTTTCTGAAGCACAGGACCTCAAGCTGAGCATCATGTCTGAATCTCTGTGCTACCTCATCCAAATAATAGAAATACAGAAGAGATGCCCACGTTTCTCAGTAAGTGCTACTGACACAAACAACTTACTTTCATCGGCATGAGTGCGAGGAAGTCTGTGACAAGGTTATGGATTTTGCGAATGTAAAATTCCTCCTGGTAGAAATTTTCAGATGCCACAACAGATTCAGTCAGGAACAGGAAAACATAATCAGCAATCGCTAGCTCTGCCATTGCCTCATCTGCCTCAGTGAATTCTGCCAGAGCTGGGCAACAAAATCACAAGAGGAGAAGTAAAAAGTAACAATCTGTTACCAAACAAACCTATTTCAGGATACGCAGCTCACGTGCAAATTTCCACACTTCTATCAACTCTGTTTTTAATACTGTACAGGAGAACTAGACTGAAAAAAAAGATAAACTAATGATGACCCCAAACTTCTGTTTTAATGTTACAGTGCAAATCCATTTAGCCCAAAAAATCTAAGGGAGTCAACCAAAAATCACAAACCAACCTTAATTAAACATTACTGATAATGTTTGCATTTTCTTTATTAGATATTTTGGAAAAGACTCAATTTTGACATAGTAGAAAGCTAGAAGGTTTGTGAAGTTTGGAGGTGAAAAAAGAAAATTATTAACAGATTCATTATCTCAACATACTGAGGTCTAACACCTACAGATGTAAAAAATCACAAACATCTATTCTGGATTTAAGCACTGAAATTATACTAAAGCTGAAAATGAAATCCTTGAATTTTCCAGTACATTAAAACCGCTTTCACTTCAATGAGGCACTATTACTGTCTAGTCAATAATTACTTCTACATCTGTATACAATTCAGATCAATTCAACCCACTACAACCAAATTCACAGAGAGAAAGTTAAGGAAGTGTTAAGGGTAATTTTATCACAAAGGTAAATAACAACACTTCAGAAAGCTAACAGATCCTTTGACCTACACCACTTGCAAGCTCTGAATACTAATGTGCAGCAACTGAACTTCAGGGTAATTTACCTGTCACATCAGAGAATTGGGATATTCCTCGCAATGTCAGTGCCCAGGCTAATCTAACAGTAGCTTGCAGGCCTGGTAATTTCCAGGGCTGAGACTCCTGAAGCCGAGTGTGGATCGTTGCTATGTACTGTCTTTCTGCTAGCAGAGGGAGCCGGTGCATCAAGTCTTCAACAACAAAAACACAAAACCAATACCCAGTAAACAAATGTGAAAACACACATGCAAAATCCTGCCAATTTGTTACTGATCAATAACAAAATTGCTTAAGCAACAATCTATCCACCTGTACAAGGTAACCTCTGGGAAAGCTGCCAGCATTACCTTCACGATCCTCTGCCCCTTGTTCCAGAAAGCTGACATCAAAGCAGTAAAGGAGAGCCATGAGAAGAGACAAGTTCACGCCATCCAACGAGCCATCAGCTTCCACTGTTACCTTCTCTAGGTAACTTATGAGGATTAGAGTGTCATCCTTATTCAGGGGTGACTGACAGGTCCAGACAAAGAGACTTTCAGCCAAGGACTGTCGGCATTCTTTAATGAGATCAGAAACCTTTACAAGACAAACAAACACTCGGTCAATACACCTATTCTGGTAACATGTTCAACTTGTCCTTCTCAGTCAATCACGATGACTGGCCTAAACTAAAAATCACTCTAAAGACAGCAGCTACAGAAAATGTTGGATTTATTTGCTAAACAACAAAAGGACACTTCTGCTTGTTAGCTGCATTTATATTCCTATGTATTTCGCGAGAGGCATGAGTGGATACCTGGGAATACGGCTACATGCAAACCAGCATCCCTGCCAAGGACAGGAGACCTCAATCTGCATAGAATTTACATAGCTCTAAATGTATCACACAGAAGACACATTCCTTGTCTCCAATTACACAACTGCACTGGCAGTTACCCCAGAAACAGTCAGCCTTCCCCTTGCCCCAAAAAATGAATCTTAAAGTGAAACTAAGGTGAATTAAGGTAATTAAAGACAAATGAGAAAGATGCTTTCCATAGTTTCTAGATTCATAGCAGAAGTGTAAGACTAGTTCTTTATTCAGTGGAAAATAAATTGATTTATTTTTACACAGAATGATTTTTAGGCAGATGATCCACTAGAAAGGAGTTCAAAAATTAAAACAATAAAGTTTAAAATCCTCCTGCTAGAAAAATTAAGCGGCAGATAGTCACAGTGTCAATTAAGTTCACAAATTACAAAGATGACAACGTATTTTCAAGCAATTTTCGGTTGACTATTAGAAATGCTTCTGTTCATATTAACACAATTGGATTATTAAGAGAATTATTCACCTGACTCAACTTGATTTCAATCTGTTTCAATAATTTGTGAATTAGCTCACTTTTCCTGCGCAAATAGTGCAGATAACAGTAGTGCTGATAATTTAAGATACAGACTGCGGAATTAAAAAAAAGAAGAAATTTACACACTGTGTAAATATTAGGCTTAGATTTTTACTGTTACAATTCTTCACTAAAAATAAGGCATGCCCTAGCATCTGAGAGCAACAGCAAAACAGAAATGTGGGAAGCACTGTGAATCCCACACTGATATTGCATAAGCTGTGGAGCAATACCTGTGCTCTCAGACAGTAGCAGTTTTGTGCAAACATCAAGGACTCTTGGCAGTCTAACTCTAATATGTTCAGTTACACAGAAGAATGTCCATGCTTGGTGAATGTTACCTCTTTGCGATGTTTCTCACTGCCCAATCCTCGCTCTCTCTGGAGTTTATCAAATTCATTGTTCAAATCAATGTGAGACAAAAGTGTAAGGATCTTCTGAGTCAAACCCTGCTCCATTAGGTCATTTGTAAAGCGTGTTGTCAGGGCAATTAACTCTTGACTATAATGGAAAGAATATAAAATAAACAATTAATCATAGTTTTCCAGTCACAAACATGCCTAAAATAGTGAATTCCATTAAATGTATTTGATGACCAAAAAAAACATACAAATAAATTATATACAGAGTACACATAAATGTGCATCACTAATCAGTAAGTACTGCCCTCTCAAAATACTATGCTGAATGGATACAGAGTCTTTAGGCAGCTGAAGAGTCAATAACATGGAATATGAGAATACAACAGTGATAGCTAGTTAAGATTTCTATTAAAAGAAAAAAATATTATATATAAGATTCACGTAACTCACAGGCTCTTTCCTACTAGTAAACGCAACTGTCCAGATACTGCACTCAGAATTTATATTTACACTAGAACGCATTTTTCATCTTTCTCTAGCCAACTTGGAAGCAAGTAGTGTGCACTACTTCCTTTTTCAAGGCAAAAAATACTAGCATATAATGCTCACCAGTAGATAGTACATTCCTTCTAAGTAAAGGCAGGAGCACAACTCCCTTTCACAGTACACAAAGTCAGAACACAGCAGGCTTCTCAAATACTGAGCAATCACCACTAGTTAGAGCAACAATGACTGGGAGAGTGTCTGAAGTGAAATACTGCCAAAAGGTGAAGTAGCACTAAAGAACTGAAAGTAAAATATATATCCCTACAATTCAACAAAAATATGCACAAAAAATTATTATGCTTAAGAAACAAACATGAAAGCGGCTGCATCAGGTTATGAGAAATAAGCAAATTTGAGACCATACACACTCCCTTTAGTCTAATTAGTTCTAAAAGCACTCAAAACCAAGAGCTTTGATCAGCTCATCGCCCTGATACATACCTGAGTTCCAACGTCCATGTCTTGCCTTGCCGTGACTGGATGAGGGCTCGCAGTGAATTGGCAATGCATCTTTTTCCGTCCCAGTACAACAGAACTGCCACCAGACCTCTTGTAAGGCCAGGAAAGTGAGGCTGCTGGTGTTCTCCTAGGGAATGAAAATGCACAGAAATAGCCAAAGAAAGCTGAACATACACACCTTGATAACAGCTCCATATCTTTGTATTTCTAATTGAAATACAAATATCGCATTCGAAGTAACTGTGGTTATATTCACTACCACTTTGATTTGTTCCAGACACTTGAAAGAAATCCCAGATATTTTGGGTGCTATTGGTAAAATTATTATTCAACTATTAAAACATACAAAAAGGGGGTTTTTAAGTGCTAGCCCATAAAAATCCTAGTCCAAATGGTATTTTCCACTGATATGTACCCATCTTAATAACCAATTCAAGATGATTATCACTGAAATATCTTTTATTCAAAATTAAAATTTCTATCTCAAATTACTTTGAACGTTCAAGCTCAAAATAGAAAGTGAGCCTGACTTGAAAATGGCTTTCCAACAACTGGTGACAAATTTGCAATCTATTTCCTTAACAAACTTTTCAAGTTAATGAACAGTAGCTAGTAATAACAAGTAACAATTTAAACTTAACAATTCTAAAATCAATCTTCTACACAAGGAATGTGTCACTCTCCAGAACACTTCTCTTACTAATCAGTTATTAGATTACAGAATCACACAGCAATGCATAAGTAATACATAATTTGAAGAATCAGTACTTATTATATTGTTTTATGGAAAAGTTCTCAATCCTGTTTCAATTATGTTTAAATTCAATGATACAGGAAGTACCTCATAAAACCTCCTCAGAATATTGTCCCCTTGGCTGAGGGGGGAATATTAGCTGGGCGTACAAATATTAGGGTTCAGAACACTGCTATCATATGACACTACAGTGAGAATTTCTTTTTAAGAACATTCTGTGTTAGGAAACTAAGGTCTTCACTGCATCATGCATTCACCTTAAATGTACACTTAAATAAGAAGGCCCTATTTAAGCTATATTTCTCCAGATCTTAAATATTTTCCCTTCTCACCAGCTAGAAGAAGCTCAACAGCTGCCAACTCTCCAATATCAAAGAGGTCACTGAGGATAAAGGCTTCTCTGATGAGCTGCTCTGGCAAAAGCCTAGTTCCCTGCTGACCCTGGATAGCAACTCCTTCTGTGCTTGCTTTCTGAATTTTCTCATGCTCCTGAACATTTTTTGGCTGCAAGAGAAATAAGCATCAGAAGTTATTCAAAATGGCAAGATCAAATACTGAATAAAGCTTAACACATTAATCCTTCCTCACAAATCCTTCCTCCTTCTGTCAGGTTAGGTTGTCATCATAAAAACAAAGGCAGTGTTTTTAAACAGAGATAGTAAAGGCATCCTAAAAATGTTTCATGCTTGGACAGCAGTGGTCTCTTTGTGGAAACATAATAAAATAATCATATACAATCAGTGCTGACCTTTAGTTTACTCAAAATACTAGTGGTTGAAAGTAAACTTTGATACAATTCTCAATAGGAACTTGTATCAATTCAGTGATTCATCATGTGGGTCGTTGATCAGAACTGTGGTGTTACTCGCAACTATTCCCAACATCATTTTTTCTCCATTAAACTGAGATGCTAAAATATACTGATGAAACTCTATAGCTAACTGTTTTCTGACCTATCAATTTAAACAGGCCATCTACTATTGGAGAAATAACATCACTGAAAGAAGATACATTTCTAGTTATCACTTGATGATACACCAGCCAAGAAACGGGGAGATTTTTCACATTATGTGGCATTCCAAAAAAGACACATTCTGTATTTTTTAAGTTCACATGTTCACCTGTTTTGTGTGTCTGCTAATCTGACTGAAACATGAGCAAAAACAGACAAAATAGCTTTGTGCTTTATTTTAGACACACAAGAGTAACAAAAAAAGTTAATGCATGACTCATGGATCATCAGATAGTTTTACTATTCCTTTCAAAATAGCACTCAAATAATGAGAGAAAAAAATACATCATAGATAAAATTATTCTGTAGAAGATACAAAACAATAAGTATGTATTATTTTTTCCCACTTAATACTATTTGTATTCTTACAGCAGAACAAGACAGGTACAACACATCTATGTTATGTAATGTAAAAATCCCACATGAAAAGAATGGTCAGGGTCTAAAATGGCATGTAAGACAACAATATAAGACAGAGGAAATCATCAACTCTCCATTCCAGAAGAGAGCATTAATCCAGTACCGGATTTCTGAAGAGAGAAATGAAGTCAGATTTGTGCTTCTTTAAAACTTGATCTAGACGATGAACAGCTTCAGGTTGCCTTTTCCAAATGGCATTCATTACAGTCTGCCATATGTCCTTATATGGACCCCACAAGCTTGCAGCTAAAAGAGGAGATAAAACAATGTGTTCGAAATGCAGAAAGGAAGAAAACAAACTATTTATATATTGTTTTCAATAAGTAAACTCTTTTAGCTTACTGTTACTCTTGGTATATCAGTATACTCTTACACCTGTGTAGAAAAGTGTATTTTCCTTTCCTAAGGCACAAAAAAAAACCAAAGAAAAATAAAAAAAAAAAAATAAATAAAAAAAAAAAAAAAAAAAAAACCCACAAAACCCAACGTTCTTATATAAAACTTAATTGTATTTAGGGAAGTAAAGAACCAAAAAAAGATGATGTACACACCTACATTCTGGCACTGAAAGTCATCTTACAAGAACACTCACAATATAGGTATTAGGCTGGAAAAGATCTTTAAGGTCATCAAGTTTAAGCATTCACCTGGTACTGCCAAGTCCTCCACTAAACCATGTCTTGAAGTGCCACATGTACATGTCTTTTAAATCCCTCCAGGACTGTGACTCTACCACTTCTACAGAACACACCAGAGAAGGACTACTTTCACTATTAGCTAAACAGCCCATCAAATCAAAATATACAATACTCATGCATTACAGCAGATGGCTAAAAAAAAAATGGTTTCAACCATTTCCAAAGATGACTACTTGAGTGAGCAAGTTGGGAAAACCAAAAAGCAGTTTAAGCAAAAGCAAGCTATTTAAATCACCCTTATTGCTCCTACATTGTCAGAGATGAACCAGTGTGTACTGAGCTGGTCATCTGGAAGGGGTGTAAAATCCTGCTTCACTAATCAGAAAAAAACATTCTCTGTTGAGAGAGTGCAAACTCCTTTGCTTACTCAAATTAGAATTGATATCCCTCCCAACAATCAAAATGCAAATCTCCTAAGCTTCGAAGTACCTCTAGAAGGTCAGATCAAAGACTGCCATACTTAAACAGTGAAGTCTACACACTTAAATGGTGAAGCCATTCATGCTGAGTAACTCCAAGTGAATTTACAAATAACTGAGACAACACATTTAGCAGTGCCAGTATGGCTGTGTTGGGACAACCTGTAAAAAAGGGACAAACTTGCATTTTCTGAGCATCAGTGTTTTAACTCATACAATGCCTGCCTAGAAATAGCTACTAGTGGATGCATAATTTCACTCTCAGCTGTAACTGGCTGTCCCACATAACTTCAGCGTTCAGAGATTTATTTCCACTTGAAACTGTGTTTTCCCTCTTACTACATTACCAAGTCCAATAAACACCAGCAGCAAACCACAGTGCCTGCCAAAAGTTCCCTGGCCCATTTGTTTGCTCTTGTCCCTACCACATAATTGCTTTGCACCAGCCCAAACACATGTACTGTAGGGAATGAGAACAAATTAAGGATCTAACTTCTCTAACCAAAATCTAATCCAAAAAGGAGTTTACTTTTAGTAGGATCACATCTACAACCCAGTTTGCTCTGCAATGGCACAAAGATGGATTATTGCAGAGAAAAGATCAGGCACTTGGGATATGAAGAGGTTGGACTTCAGCAACCATGCTGACTTTTTCCCATTTAAGCTGTTCTATTATTACTAGTTTTAGAAAGGCTGCCCATCCCATCAGGGACAGCAAGGAAGGACAGGCTGAGTTGCTTCTCCTGGCAACAACAGCAGTTGACACTTATATGCCTGAACATTTTGCCAAGTGACAGACTCAACCATGACATTTGTCTTCCCACAAACAACATACTATAACCTAAGGCACTAGTTCTGCACTAGTTCTAGTGCAACATCTTTTATTTTATCTCATATTTCCTGTAGAAAACTCCTTCTTCCCCTAGTTTTTTTTAATTATAAGTCTGTAGACTCTCTTGCTCTGTAATTCATAAAATAGTCTTATTTGAACTACTCCAATTTTCACTTCAACAAAGCAATACTTTTTTACTAAGAGTCTTTGCTTTATTACTGCTTTTCTGTGAAGCTACAGGGATGCAATCCATTCAGTGAGATAAAAAAATCTCTGTAAAATTTGTTCCTTGCTTGCCACAGGAATGGAGGTTTCAATTCTACTAGCTAGAATTAATAATGACTATTAACTGTCACCACTGATATACTAAACCTTATTTACAGACCTTTTGGCCTATATTCCTGTCATAACTGTTTTTAATGGGGTCTTCATTCTCCTTCTGCCACCCTAATGAAGCACAACAAGAGCAAACACAACATCTTGCGCCCAACGCAGAATCACTGCACAGGCTGGGGACCGAGGGAGCTGCTGGAGAGCAGCTTTACAAACAAACCCCAAGTGTCGTGGCAGACAGGAAACTGAACACCAGCCAGCAACACACACTCATAGCAAAGGCTGCCTACAGGCTCCAGGCTGTATTAACAGCTGTAGCCTGCAGACGAAAGTAAGTGATTATTTAGGCATCTCAGAGTCCTTCAGTCCCATACTGTGCATAGTTTTGGGCTCCTCAGAGCTAGGCACTGAAATAGGGAGCCACAGGACAAACGAGAGGCTGAAGGAATTGATCTGGCTCAGTCTTACAAAAAGAAGGCTAAAGAGGGATAGGGGCTTTGTTTTCTCTTAACTATTGAATGGCACTATACATAGAAAGCAGGGCAAAAATCTAAAAATATTTCTTTTTTGCCTCTTAAACAACACAGCTTTAGGAGATGAGTGTAACACGTAAGCACGTGTACACTGAGTTACCACAGTCCTCTCTAAACAAGGAGGCCTTGGCTGCCTGACGTGACTCCCTGCCAGGAGCAGCCAAGCATAGCAGCAGCTCTGACCGCGGAGCTCCACCGTCGAGCAGCTTTGCGCGCCCCAAGCCCGTGTACCGCCGCACGGGAGGCCACTCTCCCAGCGCCTGCCCGCACACTGCGTCCCGCACCGGGCGCTCCGCAGCCCGCCCGGGCCTCGCCGCCTCGCCACGCCCGGCCTTTCCAGG
>JANPWX010000246.1:2540400-2556505 GCA_024734555.1 Trochalopteron elliotii
CTAGCCTTCTATCCCGCCAAGAGGGAGGCGCGTCGCGGCGCCGGCGCCCGAGGAAGGCCCAGCCAACCCCAGCCCGCCGGGCCGGGCCGCGCGTCACTCGGCCCCCGCCCTTCCTGCCGCGGGACCGCGCAGCTGAGGACAACCAACCAGGGGGGCGACCGCTTCCGCGCCGGCGGCTCCGGCAGGGGCAGCGGCTCCGGCAGCAGCGCGGGCAGCCCCGCGCCCGGGCTGATGGGAGCTGTAGTTGCAGGTCAATGGTTCATCGTGCCAGTCGGCTTCGTGTTCCGTCGAGGTGACTGCGGGAAAGGGAAAGCGCCGGACTTCTACATTCCCGCCTTCGTTCCGCTGATGTAAATATGTCTTGGTTTGGCAAGACACGTATCTGCTAGGGAAGGCTGGAGTTTCCCTTGGAATGGAGAATGTAACCCCCCACTCCCCTTCCAAATTATTATAATTTTGCAATTAAAGGCTTTTCAGGCAAAGATTTGGGAATAGGAATAACAATTCTTTACTAGAAATATTAAGAATACCAATGTAGTAATACAAAAAAAACCCCAAGAAAACAAAACAAACAGAAAATCCTAGAAACCCTGACAGGGTCAGAAATACAACCTGGCACCCTGTTGGTCAGGGTGTTGGAAGCAGTCCAAAGTAAGCCCTCCTGGAGTGGGGTTCTACTCCAACAGATGTAGTTCTGTTGGAGTAGAGATGGTCCTTGTAGAAAGGGTCCAGTAATGGCGAGATGGGTCCAGCCTTCCTTCGGGAATCCAGTGGAAAACCAGTGTCTGGTATCCCTAAGTCTCAGTGTTTAGTTTAGCCCCCCACACTGGGTGGAGCTTCTCGCAATGGGATGATGTAATGTGTCATGTCACTGGTGAGCCTTAATGGCCCATTTACCAGAAGGCATCCCCCTGGAGGGTGGAAAGAGATAAGGAACAATCCCCCACCCGGTTTTAACAGCTGGCCCATTATCAGAAGGCAGCTGTCCCCCTCCCCTCTGGAGTTACAAGAGATAAGGAAAACACCTCCCCAGCTGGTTCCAACAGATGGAATAGAATAAACATTTTTTTTTTTTTGGTTACATAACCCAAGGCAAATAACACATCGATTCCGTGTCGTTCAGTTTTTCTTCCCCTTTTCCTTTCCATGCCACACCAAATGAGTCTTTCCTTCCAAGCCCTGCCCTATAAGCAGTTTTCACTGAATATGGCTAAATACCTGAATTTAGACACAGCACTAGGAGATGCATTTATTAAAATATTTTAATTTATTTTTAACTGAAAAAAAGATCACCAGGATGACTCCGGGGTCTCTGATTTGTGACTGAAGCCTTTAAAAAATAGAGACGATAATTTTTGAATGTGAACTAGGGTTTACAGTCTTGTAAAGGGGAGAGAAAAACCAAACAAATAAACAAGAAAGACCACTGCCAACTCCAATAGGAGTTATTCTCTGGAGAAAGCTACATTTAAACTGAAACTGCAAGTTCGATGTCCAAGAATGAAGAAAAAAGTACCAGGCATGAAGAAAAGAAAACAAAAAGCATGTTTATACACTTATATCTGTGGAGCTGAGGAACAAATTTCAGTATCTTAGAAGCAGTCTATGTCTGAAATCAACTTACCATTCTCTGTCCCAGCAGTAATCAACATCCTTACAGAAATTCCCTCCTGTATTACCTTTAGGATAAAAGATTCCACCAAAAGTACTCATTTTTAGTTCCAGTAGTTTCCCCTCTTGAACTTTATTAAACCAGTTGTTTCATGGTTGCAAAACCATGTCCAGTGAACTATGGGAACCATGAGAAATTGGCAAAATAACTATCTTTGCTTCTGTAGATCTCCCCTATAATGGGATGGCAGAAGGGGTAATAGAAAGAGCAGTGCTCCTGGGGTGAGAGTGAATTGGCAAGGCAGCTGTAAGAAAAAAAGAGACAAAAACCAGAAACTGTTTCACTTGGTCAGGAGAAGAGAAAGAAATGGATATTTTAGAAAAGGGGGAGATTCCCAGTGTTCAATAGATGAATATGTTCTCAATAATTTGGCCTAATTTGTTGATTTAGTCAAAGGCTCCATATTTCTTTGTGAAGACCTTTTCCTGGTCTTAGCCATGAACAGACTAGACCTATAATGATGAGAATGGTAGTGAATTGTTCATTTTATTCTAGGAAATGAAGAATTCCAGGCAAGAGGTAAAAGTAGAAAATAAGTGCAGTTAATCCCCAAGCATCTGAACTAAAGCAGCCTTGGTACCTGGGTGGGGCATTCATGTATCCTCTCCTGTGCATCCTTCCCTGCAAAGCCGTAGTTCTGCTCTCACGCTGCCCATGTGCCAGCCCAAGACCCATGACTATGAAAGGCAGGTATCACGATAAACTTGGAGATGCATGCGCTGATCACCTGGCCACAGCAAATGTAATGGATAGCTTGAGGTTTTGCTTCAGTCTTTCCTTCCACAGCGATTCTAATTTTGATCTTTTCCCTTTATACATTCCCTGATTTTCAGAAAGTTTATAAGCCCTCTAGACTTCGATCAGATTAGGTTGGAATCAACTCCGAAATTGCAACAGGTTTAAAAGTTACTGAAGAGGTTTGGCTTCCAGAGTGATTTCCTAAGCTGTGTTTCCTTAAGAAACTTGAAATTTTAAAGAAGAGAGAAAAATAATTAATCGGGGAGAAAAAAAAAAAAGCACCTTTTCCAGGCATTAAGAGCTGTCACATTTCTTTTGGCATTCAGATACAGCCAGATTGCACCCACTTTTTTTGAACTCTGTTGAAGGAAAAAATCCTTTCTAACCACTGCAGATTTTGTATTTTAAATTTCCAGATAATTCTTTCCTCTCCTTGCCAATTGACCTAGGGTCACATGGCAACAAGAAAAAAAAAAGACAGCAGCCTGAAATAGTGGATGGCAAGGGGTAGGTCATCGGGCAGCTGAACTTCAGAAGAAAAAATACCCCATTTAGCTTCAGCTGCACAGCATTTATTATATTCTTTCTCTGCTAGCAATGTGATATTTTAATGCAAAATAGTTGTCACAGTTCAGTTCCTAGTATGGATGAAGTAAGAGAGGCATCTAGATACACCATACCATACATTCTGCACATATTTTTTTTGGCATAACTGCATCCATCCATCCATGCTTTAATAAGTAGTGAAGTCCATGAATAGTAATTCTTGCTTATTCTTACTTTATTTGGTGTCCTTTAATTTAGGTTCCCATTGTTTACCCAGGATCACTGGCTGGTTTGGTAGTCTATTTTTGACAAGTCACTATAGGGAAAGAATACCTCATTCCTCTCCCTAACAATAGTTCTCAGCAAGTTCTGCGACATAGATGGGTTCAAGAAGGGACACCAATGTCTTTCATCCTTAATTACTAGACAGAAATCTGTGAAGTATCAAAGGTAAGCTGACACTAAATACCTGGGATGGATATTCATTCCCTTGGATTCCAGGGAAAGGAGGTTCCGAACTGCCTGTAGGGTAGCGAATTTTGCTTGTGTGGTGAGAGACCTACATTACTTTCTATAGGTGGAAATAACTCTTAGTAATAATTAAAATGAGCTACACAGTGGGAACCCACTCTTTGTAACTTGTAAGTGGTTTGTGATGTACTACAGGTGTAATATTCTTAATTTTTATAGTACTATGTTTAGTGGGTCATAGTCAAATCATACATCAAGATACACAAATAACGATGATTACGATTATATAATTTACTGGTTTTACATGTTATTATTACCAGGAAGAATAATTATTAGCCAAAAAAAAGATATTGTTCAAATGCCTAAGAGGCCCTGCTTAATTTTCTACCTTTAATCTTCGGTGTCATTATGATCACATCCTTCACATCTCCATCACATGATGGAGAAAAATGAAAAAAGGCTTTTCTGCATAGCTGCTGAAACTGAAAAAGTTGCCTTGTAGTAGTACATCTACATAAATAGACCAGTCCTGGCATTGTGAAATACGCCTCTTTCCCAAAAAGCCAAAAGCATTTCTGGCTACTGATTAGAGCATAAAACTTACTGGAGCTCTTGTTTTGACTGACACTAACTTCGTGCATCTGAGCTTACTGTTCTGTAAAAATGGGTATAGCATCTCACAGCAGGCCTGGAATGCCAATTGAATGAATCTTCAGCCTTTCCCCATCACGTGAACAGAGGAAAAAGAATGTTTTTTTGTGTTATGTTAGTTGGTGGAATAAAAAAATCCTGAATTGTCTTACTATGCTGGCTAAATTTCCTAGATACTTCTTAACTGGCTATAATCCTGTTTTTGCTGCAAAAAGCGTACTTTATACACGGAGATAGCTCAGCAGAAATCTTGGAAAAAATCTGAGACCTTTCTATGCAGCATTTCTCAAGCAAATAACTTTGTAATTTCTCTGTCTTCCATCCTAGATATTTCTAGTGTCACCATGGTATCTAAGCTCATCAAAGACACTGTGTGAAGTTGTCACTAGCTTGTGTAAGTGGTTTATCTAGTCAAAAGCAACAATGAGCTAAATGTTCTCAAAGTTATATGAACACCTTCCTTGGGATTAGGGAGCAGGGGGAGATGAACCACAGCAAGCACTGCCCTTCCTGTGTAGGTGAGGACAGTTAATGACTAGAGGCATCTGACCAGAAATTAATGCCTTGATAAGCAATATCCTGCTTGTCAGTTGGGTCTTTATGATCCTTGTCCCGGCTTCAGAGGTAAAATGAAAATACTGTTCTTGGCTCTGTGATGTATTTGAGTTATTTTTTCCCTAATTCTTGCTTTGGAGCCCTTAAAACTATCTGTCTTGTTTCTTTTCTTCTCTATTCTGGAATGAAGAATGGCCTTTCTCTTTTTGTAATAATTTCTCTATTCAGCTACTGAGGGCAATGAGGCAGTTACTAGCCCAGAAGGTGATCTGATTACCATAACAATGTTGCTGCTAGTAATTGACATCATGAGGTGCAGAAACCTACAATCAAGGAAATGCTGGAAAAACAGAGCATAAGCAAAGTCGAGATATTTGATATAGTAAATAGAAGTCTTGGCACATCAACTGCCTTGTTGATATTCATTCTGTTCAGGGATTTACATATCAGATTTAAGGATGGTTTATGTTTTTGCAAGTTGCCAGTTTTGCTTATTCAGGCTTTGTCCTGTAATTCACTCTGCGCACTTTCTAAAGCATGTTGTATATATTCTGCAGCTGACTTGTATACTTTCATCCTTTTGGGCTCCCATGCAAGAATGAGTGGGCTGGAATAGGTGCAAAGCTACGAGACAGTAATGAGTTCACTTGGGCAAAACTGAAGACGTGTAAAGTTGCACAAAAATCTCTGTGCTATTAATGTAAAGCAGAGGGTTACTGTAACTAGATATAATGCAAGAAATGGGAGAGGGAGTCAATTTAAGCTAAATTGAAATAAATCATATAAATCACTTTATACTTACAAACTGAGTGAAATTGATATAGGAACCAATGAGCCTCAGGAAAAGGGTATCTTGCAATGCCATCTCTACTGCAATGTAAAATTGCTTCACAAATTATGCTGCCATTTTGTTAATTATCTTCGCAGCACTGTCCACTTCTTTGGAGTTCTCTGGGCAGAAGACAAGAAGCGTCATGTACAGGAAAGATGTATGCAAGTTACAGCTTATGCACTTCTGACAATTTGTTACTGAAATACTTTCACTGTCATGATGCTCTGAAATAACTTACTTGAAAACAACTCTGTTCAAATAGGTAGCATAAGAAGGGATTTGCTTTCTGCTCCAGTCTAATTTTTGTTTCATTTAAGTTTGCTGAGAATCAGGAAGAATTATGTTCAGGAGCAAGAACCTAATTTTTGAACCGAAATTCAAGTTCTGGAACAAGAAATTGCATTAATTGGCGCTGATGTCAAAATATTTCAGTGGAAGTCATATGTCTGTTAGTCTCCTCCTGCAGTATTTGCATCACTCAGCTGCATTCCTAGGCATCTGCCTGTTAACAATATAATCTCATTTTTCTTATGCATCACTCTGAGTCCTCTTTAATGAGCAGTATGTCTGCAGAAACAAGTAGTTATGGTGAGGTCCAGCCCAGGAGAAGCTTGAGGTACTGACTCATTCTGAAACACTGAGGGAAAGGTTTGCTTACAGGTATATTTAGATTCTACCTACACAAGGACACTAAGCTATGAGAAACCCCTAAAAATTAGGTGGCCATAATTTTAATGAGGATTTGATTATGCCTTTTGGGTATCTTAGTTTGACATTGTTTTATACTGGATGATGATAAATGTGTTTCAAAGTATGTTTTCCCAGAACATCTCAGAAAGTCTAGTGTCAGTTTTGAGGTGAGATCCAAAGAGCGTTATGGGGAAAATTGATGCCTCCCTTTCACTGGAAGAGTTCAGATTACTTGTTCAGGTTGTGAGAGGCTTCCTAAACTCTTCCCTCCCAGCTTAATATACAACTGCTACCTCCCATAAATGTTGGAGGGGTCTTTTGCATTCTACGTTCTCAGTCTCTTGTCAGTGACACTTAATTTTGTGAAAACTTCCACCAGATATGCAACTGGAACTTGCCAGGGAATGAGGCAGAGAAAATCCCACCATTCAAAAAGATAATCTGACCACGTGAAGAATATTTCTCTTGTGATTTGTCTCAGTGATCAAGTCCTTTTGACAAACACATCAGCATATGTTTGACTCAAATACTAATTCACTTTCTTTTCACAAAAAATATAAATTATGTGTTAACTACTTTGGAGAGTTCTTGAAATCCTGAGCCATATGTTAAAGTGAACTACTAGCTCTGTCAACCTAACCAGCTATAACCTTTTTCTTTTACAGATAGTCCAAACCTAGGCAATCTGTATTCATAGAGTGGATTTTTTTTTTTCTGATCTCAGCAAGAACAAAATTATGCTTTTATTTTCATTGATCACAGCTATTCTTTCAATACTTTCTGTTTTGTTTGCCTACTCAGATAAATCAGTGAGTCATATAGCCCCAGTGCTCTCAGTAAACTGATGTCTTGTTTGAAAGTTTTGTCTTTTCTCTCTGTTCATGGCTCCATGAAATAATGATCCAACTTCAAGTCTTTCCTCACATGAACTTTTATGCATAAAACAAGAAAATAACTTTTTGAGGAGCTAGTATCCCTCTAAAATTAGCAGCCTACTTAATTTCTAGGAATCTCTGTCTGTAAGCAACTTACTTCTTCTTTAAATACTGTGCAAACACAAACTTGGACAAAGTTAAGGGGATAGTTATTAGTTGCTGGTATTTAAAATCAAGGGGAACAATACAATGCAGTACAGTAAGTGCACATTCAGCTACAGGATCACCCAGGGCAGTGTGTGTTATTCTCACGATGCTTCTCTGCCCACATCCCGCATTTTCTCATCCAGATCATGGCTGGAGGCAGCCACAGATAGCTTAGTAAAAGTTCTTCAATTTAAGCATGGCTGCCATTGCTAGAACCAATTGACACAAGGACTGCTGTGGTAGGACAGGAGTAATCACCTCTTTGGTAACATTTTGTCACATGCTGTGACACGACCAAACTACTGAAGCTCAGCCTTTTTCCAGTAGGCCACACCTTGCAGGTAATTGTGCTGTCAGTCTGCTCCATGGCAGTTGTCAGCCCTCTGCAGACTGAGACATGCAGACCTCCTGTAAGGAGGACATTCCGTGCTCTAAACTTTAAAACTTTATATAAGATGAAGAGGAGCCATGAAAAACTAATTTGACTCTATTTATCCTCTTGATTCCACAGTTATCTGAGAGGAAAGGTACCTATTAAAGGTGAATGTGGTACCAGAGCTAAGTTTTCTTAAGGAAGTACACTGCTCAGAATATTAGACAAGCACCTTTTACAGCTTTGATGGTTCGGTCATGTCAACAATTAGAAAGCAATGCCTAATAAAACTCGATTAGGCCACCTGGTCCTGCTTTTTATAGGAGTGCAACAGAGCCATTATTCTTCCAGCAGTCTGCATGTTTTGAGGCCTGAGCTTTTTTTTTTTTTTTTTTTTTGGTGCATGAAAGTAGACATACCTCAAAAAATAGGTACTTCACCATTTTAACTATTTTTAAATAAAATCCTTAATGGCATTTTCACTTAAATTATTAAATTTAAATAAACTGGAATTTTAATGAGATCTTGAAAATGAAAAATTAACTCCCTTGTCTTTACTAAGATCTCAGCTGAGATAACTCTGTCCTGAGGTGCTAATGCATGACTTCACTCTTGTAAGAAAGGTTTGAGAATGTTTCCTCTGATTTCTGTGCCTTTGGAGTAGGCCTGAGATGAGTCAAAGTATATACTGCTCAGAAGAATGAGGAAAGGTATGTATTACGCAGAAGGAAGGAAGTCCAATGTCTAGGTTTCTATCTGCAAAGAGGAGGAGAGAAGAAGCAAGCAACCAGCAACTCACTTCTCTCTTGTCCCTGATTTTGGCCAAGTCTTTTTACACAAACGGGAAGCAGGTGGCTACCCACCTAATCTTAATGCTGAAAATTGTATTATATGTACAACACTATTGTACATAGTGTTTTCCACAGTGTAGGTCTAATATTCAACACAGAAATCCTGTGTGGAAACTTGCAGAATGGAACCGTCTTTCAGAGAAGATGAGTTTTCATTGGCCTTAGGAGAAGTTGCAAATGCTCAATTGTTTTGGAAATCAGGCTATTTTCATGGCATCCCACACATATATAAACACCTAAAAGTTTCAAATTTTATGGCTTTTAGACATTACATTGGTTTGTGTACTAGTCAGGAGAAATACTGCTAGGCATGGACCAAAACCATACAAAATACTGAACATATCCTACCTTCTTCCCATGACAATCTGACAACTGCACAGTACCTTTCAAGGCCCAGCTATAGGTTTGCATAAAACAAATTATAAACACTTCAGGCAAGCATGACACAATACACTATCAGTGGAAATGTTTGGGGCACATCTGTTCTGAAGCTTTCCATGCAAAAATTAGCTTTGGGTTCCCAAGTACAATAGCAACATAAAGAAAGAAAACAGGAGAAAACAAAATTGAAGTAGGTTAAAATAAAAATCAGCACCTAATTTATTTTCTTTAGCAAAATATGGCGCCTACCAGAGGTTGACTGGCTACACTTTAATATAATCTATTTAAGAAGAGGCAATTTATCATTCATTAAAACCCCACAAATGCTGGATTATTAGGAGTAAGACAAACTGGGCCTACCCAGGGCTTTAATTCCATGTCTGGCCTTTTAGCAGGAAATTCCGATATTCATACACTGATGTACTAATGATTTTAAAATGTTGCCAAGGAAAACATAGTACAATCTTAACATTTATATGGAAGGATAAAAAAATGTATATTAAAATAGAAAAGTATCTAACATGTTTTAGGTGTTTTGGTTAATCTATAAAATATGGTCAGGATACCAGCTTGGTCTCTGCTCCCCCTGGATATGCTCCCGACCAATAGTGGCTCTTGGCCTGGTCCAGTCATGGTGTGGAGTGCTGGAGGAAAGATGGAGCAGAAGGGGAAACAGGGCAAAGCAGCACAAGGCACAGAGCACAACCTTCCCTCTGTTGGCGTGTCAAGCACAGGCTAAGAAGCAGAAATGTTCTCTATCAGAATATAAGAGCCAAATTTCTCTGTACAACAAGCAGATCTATGTCATACAGAGTCTCAGTTACAGTGCTGCTTATATGCAAAACTGATCTAATTATTCTGGGATCTCTCATTTGTCATCATTACAGCTGGTTTCCTGCAGTTCCTTAAGGAACATATTCATATTTCTGATTAATAAATGCTTTGACTTTCCTACTTGATCTATTATTTTGCCTATCTAACCTATCTAATCTCAGGCTTGTCTCTCTATCAGCATTATTTATATAGCATAAAATTAGCTGCAGTAGCTCGCATTCCTTGTGGCAAAAGGAAATATATCTGTCTGGAAAATTGCAAGGTTGCAGCTAGAGCTTGGCTGGTGCAATACATTTACAAGCATCAAAGTTCATGCCAACCCTTTAATACAACTTGTCATACTTTCTTGACAGGTAAGCTCCTGTCACACCTGGCTTATGCAGAACATGAGTTCCAACACAAGAAACAGTCGGTGGAAGTTCTTGTAATGGGAAGTTCCTGTTTATACAGCAGCCATGGAATCAATATGCAGGATAAAGTATTGCATTTTCTCAAGTCATGCACTTTTTATTTCATCTCAGCAAATCCCATATGGCTGAGGCATTTTTATAAGAATGTGAGCAATTCTGAACTCTTTGGAAAATGCTGAATGCTGTTGGATGAAGGCAGAGAAAGGCAGAACAGGAAAAATACATTCCTTTGAATGCACTAATATAGAAGGCAATTAAGGAATATGGCAATAATGAGCAAGAATTCTGCCTTGTAATGTATGTTTTGCTTTAAAGAGCATGTGATGACTCCCTGAAAACAATAAGTAACGTAATGAAGTCCTGTCTACACAGGTGCATTACTTCGAATATTTCAGATGAGTTGGCTTGAGTGTATTTGTAATGATTGTTTTAAAGTGGCTGGACTTTCTTTTTTGCATGAATGCAACCCAGGTTCACCAGCCTTCAGCTGTGAGCTGCATCCATTTTATGAGAAGATTCTGCCCATTTTTTAATAATTTTCCCTCATTCTATATAGTGATAAGGTTTACTTGCTGTCTGGCCCCTGAGTGCCCTCTTCTGTTACAAGATCATCTGGATCAAGTATGTTAATCTCTCCTGCTGAATGATGATGGCTTCCATTGCAATTCCAATATGTGTGTGCTCCTCCAGATGCACACTTTTTTGAGCACCACCTCTTTCCCTCCCTGATATTGTCTCATGGGTTATGTGTATCAGGACATCCAGCCCCAACTTTATGGCACTCCCTCAAATATTATTATTTGTGACTGTTGGTCAAACTGAATGCAAGAGAGGGACATTCCTGAGAAATAGACCAATGCTGCTGTAAAGCAAAAGAACACTGGCTTTTCTACAAGAACTGAAGGGATGTGAACAGGACTTCCAGGACTTCTAATGGGCCAGAATAGGATAAGCTGTGAAAGATTTATCCATGGGAAGTCAACTGCTGAACCCTTCTATTGTAATGGACCCGGGTAACTTACCGCAGCTGTCAAATGATGTCACTTCAAATATGGAGTGTATAGCTAATATTTTTTTCAAACCACTGAACTGAAATGCAAAGACTGAGGTTACAAAAAAGCTGTTTGAAATCCAGAAGGTGGTTAGACTGAAAATGCTGAGGGAAGTATTCCTATCACATCCTATATTATGTCATAGCTCTGCAACTGTAAGCCAGGTGGTATCCGGATGCCATCACTGCAGGGGAAAATGAGCTGTATGAACCATGAGCCTCTTTATATCTGTTTAGTGCCACCTTCTCTACTGTGGTCATCTTGGTGCTCCACAAACAGGTATCCAATCTTGTCTTCCCCACCTTGCGCTGCTTGCTACGTATCTGGGCTTGCTGCTGCTCTTCCTGCCACTCAAATAACGTGGCAGCATCCCATGAGTTAAAAGGAATACAGATTGCAGGGCAGGCATTTTTATTGCAACAGCAAGTGCAGAAAAACAAAAAGCAATAGCAAACATACTTTGGCTTATGATTTGTTCAGCATTCTTTAGCTTCCTTTCACATTTTATGAGTTGAATTACCAAAATTAAACATTTCAAAATGCTGAGATTATAAAACACTTGTAATCAAACCTTTAGCAATATAAAATTCTTGATTTCAGGCCAATTGCTCTAGAGTGTGTTCCCTTCTAGTGCACATGATGCTGACCTGCTTGTGTTACAGGAGATCTTAGGGCAAAGGCTGTGCTCCAGTTTTATGCACAGAGCAAAGCAGTGCAGCCCTCTTGGTTTCTTAGCTGTATGGTCTCCCTCACTTCTGCAATTGAGAAGTACCCTTCTATGTGATGCTGCACATCCTTTTGATTTATTAATTGCCTTTTCCTGTAAGACTTTTTCTTGGCTCCTGGAAACATACTTCAAGGTAACATTGCTACAGAGGTGTACGTAGAACTGCAAACTCAAGTCCTGTTACTATTCAGTAGCAGGATACTATCTCTCTCATTAGCCTAGCATCTTCTTCCCTCCTTCCCATTCCAAGACCAGCACAGGATTTCTACAGAAAAGAGATGTAGAGAGAGAGGCTTCTTATTTTTTGCACTTCTTATTTTTTACCCCACACTGTAGGGTTCCCTGAGAACAACCACTTCCTAGGGAAGCCCAAACTGGAAAAACAGACGGGAATGACATTCCAAAATTGATTAAAAAAATGAAACCTATGATCATTGGCACTGAGTTCAATGCAGAAATAACAAATAATTGCAATTTATCTCTGACAACAAAGGCCCCATTATGATGAGGAACTTTAGCCTACCAGATTGCTTAATGAATGAAAAATACATTAAAAAGGAAAAGGAGGATAGGAAAGAGAAGTTTAAGGATTCTGTGAATGGATTTCAGCTCAGGAGCCAGAAGGCAAAAAAAGAGCTGGAAGGATGTTTATAACAACCTGTGTTAACTTGGACACGAGTGTCTAGATTCAGAGGAGTTTGGGACAAGGAAAAAAAACACGGAGGAAGATTGACTGTAAATTGTGAAAAAAACACAGTCCTCTGAATAATATTAGGATGTTATGCCATTACTTCAAGTGCACTCTGGGGTTAACAAATAGTGGGAGCTTCCTGGAGGTCCCCACTACACCCTTGCCAAAAACAGGAGTGATTTCTGCTTTCATTTGCAAAGATAGGTGTACTTAGCAGATAATGTGTGCTGTGCCAGTTACGCTGAATAAATAAGGTTGTAATGAAAAAAATTGGCTGAAGCATCCCACTGAGGTTCTCATTTTCCTCTAGTAATTCAAAAACATAACAAAGATACATCTCTCTTATATCTTTGGCTATAACACATTCATTTTGTCACCACTCTATTCTTACATTTAAGGAAGAGCAGGATAATTCACTCATCCTGTTTCCCTGAGCAGCATGGAGATCTCCTTCTTCTCCCATGGATTTCCAACAAGACATAGTGAATATCTACCACTTGCAGCAAATACTGATCAGCGTGTTTGTAAGGCTCCTCCACTTGCCGTTAACTTCCCAACAAAGCCCTTTATTATTATTCTACAGTTAGTCAGAACAGTCATGCATTTTCTTTCTCTAGTGCATTTGCCAAGTAAAAGGCATCATTAGTCAGATAAGCATAAAGATGTTTGGACCTCCAAGAGTGAGAAAAGGAGTGGACACATCAATAACATCCATTGCAGTCTGCAGAGCAATTCTTATTTCTGTTTCAGTAAATAAAGCTGAATTTCTAAAAAACCTGTTATTAACCATTGTATACCATTCTACAATAATATCTGTGAACTTTTTGTAGCGATCCATAAGCTTTGCAGAAGCTTGAGAAAAAGAATTTTTTTCTATTTATGAGATCCAACTTTCAGTCTGAAATATAGGCACATACATTCAGCCACTGCTGCCAGCAGAGCTTGCGGTCATGATCTTTATAAAACTGGAAGTATTTTCTTAGTACCAGCACAGTGAAATATACATGCTATAAATATTTCTAGCAGATATTGATAGACCATTATCAATCCCCGTGAGCAGAACATCCACATGTAGATGTGCTTCTGTATTGTTTCTTTGTTGATGAATATGCAGACTGCAGTCTGTACAGATGCTTTGCGACTTTTACCATCCTAAAGTCCCAGCATAACTACTCTCTATCCCAACCAGGCATGGAATTACTGAGTCTCCACCTCCTCCTTTTCTGTCAGTATCAGTACACCACCATCATGTCTTTCTCTAGTCCTTTCTCTGGACCTTCCACTGTTTCCTCCAAACAGGTTGGCAGCCATTTGAAATGGTGGTGGCTTAACACTGGAGGGAGGAATCCTGAAAATAGCTTAGCTTCACGTCAAACTGAGAATCCTAGTAGGTTCCTATATTTGTTCCACAAGACAGTGACTGTGGATCATTGCCTGGGAGAGCAATTTCCCAGTACATGGTGTGAATCAATGCATGACAACGTGTATGCAACAAATGTCAAGGAACTGGGGGTTGAACAACAATACATAAATCATATAAATAGACATTTTTACTCTAGGTAGTGCATATTGATTATTTCCAAGAAAATGTATTCTAAAAGCTTTTCTTTATAAACATGGAAATGATTTCTTAGAAATGGTCCTGCTGAGTTATCAGATCCATTCAAAACAAATGAAACCCAAACATTTCCAAAAGTAAATAACGTGTGAAAATGTGGTTAAGTAACCTTACGAAAGCAATTACAATTACTTAAAAGTAATAAAATAATTAATTTAAGGGCATCTTAAATTTCTAAAATGGCCACATGATGACCAAGTGAATTATTCTTACCAGATTAAAGAAGAGGTGGAAGCAGGGCTATGGATAATTTTTGGTAACATCAGCCAGGGTAGTCTTCAGCCATGAAGATTTTTTTCCTACATTATTATTAGATGCTGCTACTACCTGTTCATGCAGGTCTCAGCAAAGTGATTTGAACAGACTTTTACTAAGGGAAAAACACCTTAATTCTGAATTAAAAGAAATCACAAAAATCACTTAATATTAACAGCCTCAATTCTGACTCAAAATTGCAGCTTTTAGTTATATTATTTTAAGCCTCTCTTTCCACGTCAGAGTACATGCTTTTATTCAATAGGAAATGTTGCTGGGTCTTATGTGTGTCAACAACTAATAACATTACTTATGTAAGTTATTTACATATTGGGTACTTCTGGAACCTAATGGTTTATATATCAGTTGATGGAATAATGTAAAAATAATGAAGTTTTTGAGAAATATATTGTTATATACATACCTGACTAAATTAATATATAAAAATACACATACCCATATAAATTCACCTGAATTTGATTAATATATACTAATTACTTTTACATTAGTACATTAGTACATGTTACAGTCTAGGATATATGCAGAAAAACACAGAATTTCTCACTTATATAGGTGTTTTCATTCCATTTTATATTTTGTTCTCTGAATAACGTTGCATTTGAGTTCACATGTCAAAACTGCTGCTGAGAATAGCATATCTTTTTATGCAGACCTTGGTCTTCCCTACAGCAAGAAGCAGTGAAGTTAATTTATAGAACTTTCCTGTGGGGGATATACATATATCAGTCTACAATTTAATATTCACAAGTTAACATTAATTTGTTTTAGGAAGGAGATAAGCTATGTCAACACAAGTTCCAGTGTTAGTAGAACAGGCATATTGTACAAAGCTGTACTAGTATAATACTTCAAACTAAGAAACAAAAGTAAAGAAGAAAAAATCCATGCCATTAAACGTAGTTGTTGTGCCAGTGCATTCGGTGATGAACACCTCTTTGTCCTATCAATTGCTGAAATAAGTAAAATTCTCAGGTGAATAATGTCATGGCAAAAGTAGTAATAGCTTGTGCACTGAAGGAGATAACTGATAATTAAACACCTAGGATGAGGCTGTTTGTCTGGAGAGCTAAGGATGCCAGGGTAGGAAAGCCACAAGAGAGCTATAAAGGCAATGAGTAAAACACTATCTGTTAGCTGAGGTGATGAGGTCTTTTGTGCAACGTCGGGGATCACCGGAAAAAGAGAGGGATATGGGTGCAATTTGAACAGCGACATGACCCAGGGTGTCAGTGGTAGAAAGAGAGGATGGAAGCAATGTAGTTTCTCTGAGTTTCTACAAAATAAAAAGTGAGAATGAAGCGAAGGAAGAGAAGGGTGAGGCAAGGGTCCCCTCGCGGGGAGCGCGGCGGGCTGGCAGGCTGCGGGGGGTGACAGGACAGAGCAGTCCCGCTCTGGCGGCCGGCGAGGGGCTGGGCGAGGCAAAGCTGCCCGTGGCGGCTTTCGCGGCAACCTCGTCCAGCCCCAACCGAACCGCTGACAGCCGCATCAGGTGTTCCTGGGAGAGCACAGCACAGCACAGCACAGCACAGCACAGCACAGCACATCCCCCTGACGTTGTAACCAGCAACCGGCAAAGTTCGACGGGGAAGTACAAGGGATCGCTTCGACCCGGCAAGGGAAAAAAGCCCCAAAGCACCACCAATGAGTAGGAAAAT
>JANPWX010000246.1:2556905-2656725 GCA_024734555.1 Trochalopteron elliotii
CCGTGAGGGGAGGGCGCGGGGGCGAGCGGGCAGCTCCTCCTCCCCGGGGGCACCGGGGAAGGGGCTCCCTCCGTGTCGCTGCCCGGAGGAGGCTGTATTTATTTCCTCCTCGCTCTCCCAACCCCCCTCCGGCGCGGGGAAGCCCTTGGGCCGGGCTGGGCCGCTGGCCGGGGTGGCGGAGGGACGGTGGCTCCGGAACCGCTCGCATTTGGCAGGACAGGCCGGCGCGGGCATCGCGGCGTGATTCACTTAGAATTTGCGTGGAAATTTCCTCTCTCCCCTTCTTCCTCTTCCCTGGAGCCTGGCTCCATTTCTTCTTGTGATATGCAGTTTTTTCCTGAGGGAGAGGCAAACAGATGGTGAATGGCAGCCTCTTAATTTTGGTGTTATTTTGGACAGTCCGTGCAACCTCCTGAGATTTGTCTGTCAGTAAAATAACCGGTATGTAACTTTCTGTCTCCTGCTTGCAAAATCCTAGAAGCTCTTTCCATTTTGTGCATTAGCAGAAGCAAAATGACAAGGTTGTATATGGGTGCTCATCCTGCTTCTAGCTACGGTCCTGCTACTCTACCTGCCAGTTTAAAAGTGAGCAGCCGGTACCTTTGTATGTACAGTAAAGGGGAGGGAAAATACGCTAGATAATTATGTTAAAATGCTTTATTACCATACAGGAGAGGAGTTAATTGTCCATGGCTTGTATGCTTCTGTCAGTGTGGTAATACCAAGTATGCCGTTCGTAGGGGAAGCAGTTCTCTCCAGAGCATTTAATGTAAGCAAAACCTATCAGCTGCTTAAAGCTGTGGAAATTCTAGATCTGCGGATGTTGGCTTACTCGTGTCCAAAAGTTTTAGAAGTTAGTGTTGGCCAGTCACGTGTCTACTGAGCCTGTACACGTTTCTAACTCACTGTGTTTTAATTGTCTGTATTTTGTTTTAGTTTTGAAATGTCTTGACTTGAACATCCCTGGACTTTAACTTCATATTCATGTAAACATGATGTCTGGCACTAATAGAAGAGCACATATGCTGAAAGATGAATATGTAGGAGAATGAATTTTTTTTCTAGCCCCTTTCACTCCTTGAAAATGAAAGGGAAAAAATGAAATACAGGCTTATGAAGAGCAGGGAATAAAACAGCTGTTTGACTCGAGAGGGCGAATTAGTTTTAGATAGCCTACAAATAATCAAATACACTGCTAGTTTCTTAGCATCTCTGTAATAATGTAGTGATCTAACTCATGGTCTAGGATTCAGCTGTGCTGCATCTTAGGCTTTTGGGATTCTGTAATAGAGTTTCCATTTCATAAACAAGATGAACACGGCAAATGTTTAGAAATGCTTGGCAGTTGAACTTGGCTGAATTACAAACTAAGTTCATTTTAGGGGAAAAAATTGTTTTGGAAAGGGGGAATACAGTGATAAAATTATGTCTTCTTTTGACTTGCTTGTTTCTTCAGGTGCCTCTTTGTTAGCTTTTAAAATTAGGAGTGCTGGAGGATCCTAACAGTTTTTCTCTTTACAGAGAAAAGGTGGTGAGTGTCATTGTCAGGAATAGTGCTCTACTAATTTCTTGGTAGCTCAGAAACTTTAAGAATGTCCTTAGAGTCCCCACTAAATAAAAAACTTGGCTTAAAAAGGCTGGTGAGAGAGTATACACAAGTATGTGACTTTTTTATTTAATTAAAAATAATCTGTATGTAGAAATACGTGTTTTCCTTCATGGCTGTTGTTCATAGAAATTAGGATATTCTTTGTGAGTTAAATGGTTTTGAAATAGCTCTGTGACCGAGATCCTAAGTATGGGCCCTGAAGGCTTAACTCAGGCAACTATTTCTCAAAATCTCACCTGCCTCTCTGAAATAAATGAGATTATTTCAAATAGACCGCTCTGTAAGCACAGGTAACTGTTAAGTTTGCATCTTGGGCCTTGGTTGCTCTGGTGAGATGAGGCTGATCTATAGGCCTTAACACATGCAGAAAGAAAATTGCTTGCTCAGCAAGACTGCTGGGGTCAAGGGTTCCTAAACTTTCACACGGTGAATAGTGCCTTGGGTTGTACAAACCACCTCTTGTCCCACTTGCAGTTATGCTGTATTGCTGAGATAACCTGAGTAAGTGTATATGTGAATGGCTGCATAACTTACCTTGCTTCAATGTCTTGAATGCTTTCTCCCTTTAAAGATGTTCCTGTTTTCTCTTTTGTGTGTGTGTGTGTGTCTATCTTTCTACTTGCTTAGTCCCCTTTTTATTGGATGGTAACAGTATGAGGAGCTAGAGCTTTATGGATAGTCCCCATCCCTCTGGGCCACCTTCTTGTTTCTTGGAGAATAGTCGATAAATTTATTCCTTTCAGAAGGCTGGTTAACATTTGTTAACATTTTAACGACTGTAAACACTTTCCAGACTTAAAAAATTAAGTATAGCAGCAAATGATTTGGCATGGCTGGAGCTGCTGCTCAAACCTGGTTCTTCCTGTAAATAAATTGGGAGGGCAATGCAAGTGTCTAGCAGGAAATATGAATATAACATCTCTAAGTAAAAGCATGTATGCATTTTTGCATTAGACTATTTGGATCTGTTAGAAGCATGTTTTTACCAAACTGGGTTTTTTTTCTGTCACACCAGAAACTTTGATGTGCTTGGTTATGTCAGCTGGCATTTTTCTTGTATGAGTTTGAAAAAGGAATCTTCATAATTTCCTTATTTCAAAATTGTATTCAAGATTATACAAATTTAGTTAGTATTCAGCATATATGGTTTTGGCTTCCAGTTAGCTGTTATTGGACTGGCTGTATCAGTTCAAAGGGAAGAGTTAGTGTTTCAACTAGTGCTTTCCACATATTACTAAGATCAAGTAAGTTTTGTGGTGATATGTTTTCTTTCCTTTCCTTCCTTGGCTGTTCTGGGAACTTGACAACTCCAAGGTACTTCTGTAGGAGTCTATCATCGTTTAAGTGGAGCTTGCAAGTGTTTTCTAAACACGTATGTACAAAATAAGATATTTATAAATTTCATGTGTGTGCTTTAACAACTCGAGGAAGCCTGCATCCAAAGCTATCATGACAAATACAGGCCAAGGGAATGACACTTCTCATCCTTTTCTGTGTATCCTGAAAGCTGTGCACTGTGTATTTTTTTTTTCTGGGGCAGAATATGTTAGTGTTGATTTCGTAATGATTAATCTGTTGTTGGTGTATTTTTATTATGATATTTCATCTGTTGCTAGTTTTCAAATTGGGGAAAAATAGGTTGGGACAGCATAAGGGGTATTTTTTTTTATCTTTTAGTCACTGAGTGTTAAAAATAAAGATGGATGTAGAGATCAAGCAAACATGCTACTGAACTTGGTGGAAAGGGAGCTTGGATCTTTGCTAAGGCCTGTTCTCTGATCAATGCTGTCTGATTTTGATCCAGTTCTGTTCTCTTGCAAGGGAAGAAGGGGAAACTTCATCTGTCTGTGAGTTGCTTTCTAACATACTGCGGTCCTGGCATCTGTTTCTTCTATCTCACTGTTGTCTTCAGAGCAATAGATGCCTAATATGAAGTAGGTTTCAATTGACTACAAAATCTGATGTAAAGTAATTGTACTTCTGCGTATCTTGATTGTGAGATGGAGGGTCCCATGTTGTAGTGCAGGTTCTTGTACTGTCTCTTTCTGGGCTTTGAGTATTTTACTTCTCTCAGCTTAGCAGTCTTTCATTGCTGGAGGGTGATATTGCAATATTTTATATTTGATTGCAAGTATCAATTATTAGCACTAGAAATTTGGGGTGGTGTTTTTGTGTTGTCAGGGTTTGGTTTTTTTGTTTTCTTTAAAAAAAAAATTAATTGAAAGTGCAAAAATGGCAGCACACTTCTGTCTTCACTTCTGATGAGTTCTTCAAATTCGTAACAGAATCACATGAGCTTTGTAGGGATGGCCAAAAAGCGTGATTGGCATGTGTACTGTGATTTTCAATTAGTGCTTCAACCCAGGTTTTACTTTGGCCCATTTTTAGGCCTTTTTTGTGGTTGAGTGCTTATGTTGCAGACTGCTGAAGGCTAATCTTTTCTTTGCTAAACAGAAGGGGCATTTATTTTTCCCCAGTGTGGATGTTCTTAAATGTTTTCTTCCATGTAAGATTCTATATGCAAAAGTAGTAATGAAAAGGTTACCTAGCAATCTTACTCCTTGTAGGATCAAATACACTGCATAGGAAGACTTGGTACTGATCGTTCAGGTTATTTTGTTTCAAGAACACTGAATTCAACAGATGAGATTTATTTGAAAGCAGGCTTCATGTTATATTTTGGTTTAAAGTTTCTTTCACCACTATGGATTTAATGTGGATCCTGCCTGAATAGTGTGTATTAATTTTAAATTGCAAGATACATGAGCTAAGGCACCTCAAGTGTGAAATACTGTACTTGCAGGTGGAGTAGTTTTGTTATTTCTAAACCTGTCCCTTATTACATGTTACAGTAAGTTGCCGTCTTAAAAACAAAAAAACAACCTGAATTTGGGTGGAAGACTGGGAGGAAGTAATTATATTTGTATGTGCTTTGGAACGGCCTACCAGGGGGAGTTTGTGATAGAAGTTTTGATGAATGTTATGTCTCAGATAGGTAAGCATGTGGTGGCTGTTGTTCAGAGTTTTTCTACTACAGCCTAGAATTATCGAAAAACAGGATAGGGAAGAAGCATGTAGCAATAATCACTAGATGTGGGGAGAAAGTATTCAGCTACTTTTTTGTCTTTTTCCGTCTTCTCTCCAGATATGATGAATGAAGATAGGTATGTGTAGCTATAGCTGTGGCTGTCAGTTAAAGACCTAAAGCTTCTCTGTGATCTGTAGATATTACCCTGGGCTGTTGGACATTGCAAAAATAGGAACTATTCCCTGTTTTTGAATAGCTCCTGCTTCATGACATGTGACTCTTTTTTTTTTTATTGAATGAAATTTAGAATTAGTCTTCCCTATCTCATTCATAAAATGTGTCTGTCCCCTGAGAGCTCTTAAACTAGCATAAAATAAAAGGTCAAAACTTGCTAGGTCAAAATTAGTGTTTATAGGTCAGCATGCCCAATAGTTAATTTGAATGCATTTCCTTCTATCAGTGTGAACTGTAGGGGCCCCTAAACTCCTGAAGTTATGTTAAACACCCTGGTCTAAATGAGAGAGGCCCAGTAGCATTAATCCAATTTGTCTAGTGACTTAATCTTACTGCCATTTATCATGTAACTGCTGCTCCTCTGAACAAGCCTTCTTGCATGTGTTTCTGTTGATCATTTAGCATGTTGAATCCCTTTTCCTAAGAAGGTAATCTTCCCTTTTATGAAACTTCATCCTAGGTTAGGGGTCAAGTAATTTATAACTGATGAACCATGTCAGAGAAGTTAGTGCTTCGTCCCATCTTTGAAAGCTCCTTTGCTAATCCTTTCATTTAGTAAAGTATATAGTTAACATATTCATGTAGTTTCACAGTTACTGGCAAACTAGTTCTAGAACATAGGTGGTAAGTCTGAAACCAGAAGATGATTGCTGGTTTTCCTTTACATAACTGTTAGTATGTATTGAAAATAGGAAAGAACAGCTGGGAAATTTAAGGAAATAGCAGCTCTTATATCAAGCTGTCTTCTGCATATGGGTAGTGTTATCATCTGACTGGATTACAGTTTCATTTGAATGAAACTACTCATTCATTCTTGAATATTAGTTATAATTGTAAACATGCTTCAAGGTATGTCCATTCTCATGTTTTCACCAGTGTAATGACATCCTCCTCTCATTGAGCCATTTTAGAGACATTAATTTCTGAAAACTTCTTGTGCATGGTCTCATTCTGATTTAACTTGAGGCTTGTGATTCTCTGGGGGTGGGGCAGAGGCATACCTTGTATGAGAACTGTTCTCTGGTTACTATGGTATAAATACATAGCACAGTGAAACTTGGTGAGAGCCAGCTGTGTTGTGTGACCACATGACTGACAGTCTGAAGAAAACACCATACCTTGGGCAGAAACTGCACAGTATCTTTTCCTGGGAAACCAGCTATTTGCTTTTGTCAAAAGTCAGTGTCCAAAAAGAGAACACTATACAACCATTCTTTATAAGGAAAGCTGCAGTGGCACATGTCATTTATTCTTTGAGCATAGTTGTATAGAGTATAAGTAAAGTGAGGAGTCAGAAGACAGGCAGATTTGGAGTAAGATGCTTTTTCTGTCTCTACTCATAATTAATACCAGTAACCATGAGGGTTTTTTTAAAGCATTCTTTGTACGTATGTATTAAACTATTGTCAGAGGTGAAGGAAAATTGGTTTGCAAACATATGTAATTTGGTGTAATGAGGTGAGAGGGAGTCAAGTTCCTTTTGGCATTTGCAGTGCTGTAGTCATCCACTCTTAACAAATGAGCCACTTAGTACCAGCTGCTATTTCTGCTGTATTCAGTGTGTGCCACCTCTGAAAGCATGAAGGTAACTTCTACAGAGATGCAGTGCAGCATCTTGTGATTGTACTGTTTTTTCCTGAGACTTGTGATAGACTTAGAAAATACCATAGTATACGAAAGTATAAGGAAGGAGATGGACTCAGTGTCACTCCATGTTTTATTTGGGTTTTTGTTTTACTTTTTTATTTACTAAATATAAAGTCAGATATCGAAGGGTATCTTCTCAAAGCTGACATCAGCATAAATGTTTCTGAGGCATCCTTAATTCTTCATTTTGTATTTTGTTTCTTCTGGTTTTAAAGGAACTTAAATCTATCAGCCAGTTCTTTGTTCTCTTAAGGGAGTTGTTTGATTTTCTTACGGGTTTTGGTTAGTTTGCATCTCATATAGGCTTAGGCTTCTCCAAAGGAACTGCACTGAGCTGCTCTTGGTTGGTAAAACCTCAGACCTGTCCCTTAGTATTAAAAAAATCACAGCATTTAAAGGGTATGTTGGGCAAGTGTATTTGCAATCAACTTGTACTTCTGTGCTTTTTATAACATATATTTGTTGCCAAAACAGTCTGACAAAATGTTTGGGATTTCATTCAGCACTTCATATGTACTAAATGACTCCTTAACTTCACCTGCCTGAGTTAATGCAGCTCCAGGTGGCGGAGGGAGCAGGAGAAGGAATTTATATAAATCCAATACTGCACATCCTGCTTAAATTTGTGAAAGCTGATGCTGTTACTTCTCATTGTTCTCCCTTTTTTCTTCTAAGAAATTGCTTTTTATGCGTGTCTTTAAAATTTGTTTACTACAGCATATAGATTATCTTCAAGCAGTCCTTTATGTTCTGTTGCTCACTGGGATAAAGGTGCTTCCATTAATTCAGGTCTTGATCTTTATCAGCTTTGTTTTTTAGTAACAAATATGTATTTCCCTGAAAAGCAGAAGGTGCCAATTGTAGCTTGTGTACCAGATATGTGGGAATGGGTATTTATGATGTGGGTGAATATTGTACAAAGCAACTGCCTTTTTGGATTTCTAGCAGGTATGTGGAGTATGGGTGGTAAGAAGGTTCTTCCACTCTCCAAAGCTTTTCTGTGTTTCTCATTAAATGAATTGTTTGCTTTTTGAAATAAATTTAATTTTTTAAATTACAGAATGGAAAGTAAAGTAAAATTCTAAGGATTCTCTGTGGAAGCCAAACCAGCTCCAAACTGGGATTGAGTGCGATTGTGACATGGTAGATATTTTTACCATTTTCTGTTGACTCAGATGTCAGTACATGTTATTGAAACAGCATCCTGCTCTTGTCTGAAGCAGATGATGTCTTAAGCATAGTATTTTTATTTTCCATACTGAACTCCAAGTTGATCTCTTTCTTCAGCTAATAGAACTGATAGCTCACTGGATTTATTTGCACTTGCATTTTAATTAGATATATCTTTTATGTTATCCAACTGTTTTATAAATTACTAAAAGAGATACTTTATTGCCTGGAATTATGTGCTAGAGAATTACAGATTTTAGAGAAGCTTCACCCTTTGTCATTTTCAGCATGGAACAAGAAATAAGCCACAGGCCTCATTTCCACCTACCTTCAGATAGTGCCACAAATTTGAGCACAGGACGTGTGCTATATTTGGAATTGACTTTACCTCTCAGATACACATCAAGAAAAAGCTGAAATGGTTCACTCATTTATTTTTTCCATTGGCCTTTGTAATAAGTAGCTACAGGGGCTAATGCTTTACTTACTTTTTTGCTCTTGAAAAATTCTAAGTGTAGATACCTTGGTGTAACTGTAGTCTCCTTAAAGTGGAAGTGGGTTTGTATGTGTTAAATTTCTGTTGTATCTTTACAGTTCCACTGTGCCTTGTGTATTTACGTATTAAGACTTTCATGTTGTGTAACAGCAGTGGTCATGGTAGGGAATTGTTATAATAAAACTTGTATTTTTGGAGATAATATTGCAAATGTAGGCAACGTTTCTCTGTTTCGAACGTATTCTCTGGCTACATTATCGTCAGGTCGTCTACTGAATTGGGTAAAGTTTACTACTTAAATGTTTGTAGGATCCCAGCCTTAATTTGTAGTATTTTGGTTTTCTGCCTTGAGCACTGCCTAAATCCAATTAAGTTCCAATGCATTTCTCTGTTGACTTAGGTTTAAAGTGGAAAGTATAGACAAGTTCATAGAATCACAGAATAGTTTAGTTTGGAAAGGACCTTAAAAGATCATCTCACTCCAACACTCCCGCTATGGGCGTGGACACCTTGCGCTTGCCCAGGTTGCTCAAAGCCTTTTCCAGCCTGGCCTTGAACACTTCCAAGGATGGGACATCCACAGCATATTTGGACAGCCTGTTCCAGTGCCTCACCACCCTTGTAGTGAAGAATTTTTTCCTAACATCTAATTTAAATCTATCCTCTTTCAGTTCAAAACTTTTACCCCTTGTCCTATCACTTCAGTTCCTGTTAGACTCCCTCTCCATACTTCTTGTAGGCCCCCTGTTAGGTACTGGAAAGCTGCTATCCAGATTTCCCTGGAGCCTTGTCTTCCACAGGCTGAACAACCTCAACCTCATAGGAAAAATACTGCAGCCCTCTGCTTATCTGTGGCCCTTCTCTGCACCTGCTGAAAGTTTCCTTTTTATTGTGCTGGGGACCCCAGTTAGTTATTCAACTAATAATGTTCTGTCTCCCAGTTGTCCAGTGTTCATTTAAACCTGCAGCTTAAACTGACTTGCCTCTCCTGACTCTGTAGTGAGGGCCACACATGGTCACATTTTGCAAAATTCAAGTTTGCTTTTTTCCACTTGTGACTAAAGATACTGAGTGTGAATGGCTGAGAGTGACTCTGGGGGCAGTGGCTGCTGTCTCACAAATTTTAGGATGAGTTTGAAGAGGCTGACCAAATCCTCCTTGTTCCCTGTATTTCTTGGTAGTTTCTCAAGGATTCTGAAGGATGATTTTAAGCCTGTGCAAGGGTTGATTTTATTTGTTTGGATTTTTTTAATAGGCTGTATGAAGAGTACAGACTTTTTTCTGACATATTTGCTCCCCTTCAGCTGTGAGTGAAATACAGAATGTGGGTTTTCCAGAGAAATATGGAGGTCTGTGGAGAAGATTGCTTTTTTTTCCTCTTAAGAAAGCATCACTGCTTCTTCCAGTATCTGTACCCCAGCCTTTTCTTTTGAGAAGTGCTGGAACACATCTCACTTACTAATAGGAGGTATATAAAGCTTTGGAATACGTTTCTTCTTCTTCACTCCTTCCCCTGTCTCTGGAATTTCTTGACTGACTAGTCATGCTGTGAATTTTCCAGTGGTAATAATTCCTGATGTTATTTGCTTTGTCAAAGAGTCTGTGACTTTTTCTGAAGAGCTGTTACTATCCTGCAATATCTTACTGTTAATCAGATAAGTAAGTTAGGAGGATTGGGGGAAAGACTGATACAGGAAATTCTGTGTGTAATTGTTGGTAGGGTACCATACCTTACCAGGAATTTGCTCCAGGTGCTGGAATACTTGTGGTGTCTTCATTAATGTTTTTACTTTTTGTTGTTGGTTTTTTGCCTAAACCAACAACTGTTTCATCATCAGCCCTAATAATGTACTCTTATTCTCCTCCCTGATATATTCCTGATCTTTGAGGCTTGGTTGTTGGTTTGGTTTTTTCTTTCCTCTTCAGTTCAGAGCGTCATACTTTCTTTGTATCTGTATGTGTGTATAAATATGAGCTTGTAAAACTAAAATTCTTCATTCAACTGTAGAATTGTTTTTAGAAGTTCATCCATAACTTTTAATTCTAGTTTAGAAACAGAGCTGCAGGCTGAACAGGAGATGCTGTCTTTGGAGTTGAGGTGCATCATAGAGAGGGGTTATAGTGAGCCCAGAAAGTCAGTGTATGACTCATTTTGGCTTGTACTAGAGCAGATTTTAGTATGAGGTCCTAGTTCCTGCAGTTGTATCTGGGGAAGTGCAGGGGTAAAGATAACAGCTGCTTTGCATTAAAACTTTATATTTGTGTTAGAAGACTTTAAATCTAGCAGATGTGTGTAAGAAGTAACAGTTTGCTAAAATCCTGTCCGCTAGGGCAATGCATCCTCAGGCTCCAGAAAAGACTTTGGGAAGCAGGAGGCACTAATTGGTGGAGTACCTATGGGCGTGCTTTTGAGAATACTGAGCCAGGCTTGCTAGAGCGATGTGGAAGGCAGGCAAGAGACAGCAGGCCTGCATTAAAATAACTTCATTTAAGATGAACATGTTTCTTTATGGAGTGTTCAGGATAATTATTGGGACAGGTGAAAGAGGTTCTGCAATGTTTAGTTTTGAATATTTGATGCCCAGCTTGATAAAGCACAGTGTAATATAGACTTATTTTGCTGATTTTGATTTGAGAAGGAGGTTGAATACAGAACCCTAGAGATTCTTTACAGTCGGAATTATTCTGTGAATCTGTAGCAAAAACTGTAACCATCCTCTACTTTGTGAGTATAAAATTGTCCATATTAGAGCTTGAAACTAAAAATCAGTGATGAGCCTATAGACTCATATGAGCCTTAACAAGAACATGTGCAAGGTGGCTGCACCTGGGTCGGGGCAATTCTGGGTATCAACACTTGCTGAGGGATGCACAGATCAAGAGCAGCCCCGCTGAGAAGGATTTTGGGGTACTGGTGGATGAGGGGCTGGGCATGAGCCAGCAATGTGCACTCAGCCCAGAAAGCAAAAGCCAGTTGTATCCTGGGCTGCATCCAAAGCAGTGTGGGCAGCACGGTGAGGGAGGGGATTCTGCCCTTGCTCTCTTGAGACCCCACCTGCAGGGCTGCATCCAGCTCTAGGGTCCCCAGCACGGCAAAGACATGGAACTGCAAGGGCATGTCCAGAGGAGGCCACCAAGAGCTTTAGAGAGGTGAAGCACCTCCTCTCTAAGTAAAGGCTGAAAGAACTTGGATTATTCAGCCCAGGAAAGAGAAGGCTTTGGGGTGACCTGATTGCAGCCGTACGGTACCTGAAAGGAGCCTAGAAAACAGATGGAGGGGGATGTTCCACAGCATCGTGTAGTGACAATCAAACTGAGAGTTGGTATAGCTTAGATATTTGAAAAAATCTTTACTGTAAGGGTAGTAAGGCATTGGCACAGGTTGCCCAGGGAAGCTGTGGATGCCCCATCATTGAAATACTCAAGGACGGGAGGGATGGAGCTCTGAGCAACCTGATCTATTGCAAAAGGTGTCACTGCTCATGGCAGGGATGTTGGAACTAGATGATCTTTAAGGTCCCTTCCAATCCAGGCCATTCTGTGATTCTATGTTAATAGGCTTAAGACAGATGGTGTGGCTTCAGTGGAAATGCAGGAAGGTTTATTTAAAGTTAAAGGTACTCCTTGATGTAAATACTGAAGCTTAATGTAATAAAATATTATTAATAATATTATTTATTATTTATGATACTTGTTAACAATATTATTAATAAATAATAATAATATTATTAATACTATAGTAATGCAGAATCTCTGAATCTCCTGCACTGACACAGGGTGTTTATCTTCCTAAAGTTTAAGGTGATTGCTTAAAAACTCAGTGACGAAATGCTCAGAAGGGAATGGGAAAATACCAGGCTTGTCAGTGATGAGCAATGGGATGATGTGCCAAAAGTTGAGGAAATGAGTGCTGATGGGATCCCTATGTGCTTCAAGAGGTGTTTGGCTACAAAATACCACACCTGAAATGCTTCTACACCAATGCAGGCAGCATGAGGAACAAGCGAGCCTAGCTCCAAGCTTTGGCCCAGTCCCAGAAGTTTGATATTGGCATGAGTGAAACTTGGTGGGATGAGTCTTGTGATTGGAGTGCTCTGTTGGATGGTTGCAGGCACTTTAGTAGGGATAGGCAGAGCAGAAGAGGTGTGGGGAGGATGAGGGTGGCATTTTTCTAAAGGGAAGGGATACAGGAAGGGAGTGCACAGTTGTCAGTGGCACATTCAAGAAGCATTTGGACAATGGTCTCAAGCACATGGTGTGACTCTTGAGGTGTCCTGTGCTGGGCCAGGAGCTGGACTCAGAGATTCTGATGGGTCCCTTCCAACTCAGCCTATTGTATGATTCTGTCAACTTTTCTGTACACTGTCCATGGTACTGCAGTTGCAGACATTTCCCTTCCACAGCTGTAGTCAGGCTGAGAGTGTTGGAATAAAAGTGGTTTAGTACTGAAGTTGGGCTGGATTGTATGTATGTGGGGTGGTTGTGGGTGTTTATATTCCAGTTTCCCTGTTAAGGTTTTTCTTATTTGTCCTTCAGGTTAGGTGCTTCTGCCCAAAGCTCCAGGAATAGCAGCAACACTGTATTTGGTTAAATGTTTGCTTCTGTAGTTGTGTCTATGTAGAAAGCAGGAGAAACATACTTTACTTCTGTTGGCTAAAAAGCACAATTTTGATAATCCAGAGTAATTTCTCCAATTTGTAACTGCAAGTACAATGATTTATCTTATGGCAGAATTTAGTCTAAGACCTTTAGGTAGCTTTAGTGTGATGATCAGAACTATGAATAGAGCCCCTAATGAATGATACAATTAAGTGTTGAACATTGTAATGGTGTTTCATATCTTCTGCAGAGTCTCTTGGGAAAATGAAGGAAAATCTGGTCCTAGCAATTATCTTCATCTTTGCATTGCACCAATAGATAATGTCTTTTACACTAGTTATTCTAGATTTTGCCGGTATTCTTCTCAGGCTTGGGAATTTTGTTTGAAAAATTAGAAAAGTGTTTTTATACTAACCCATTGTTGTATTGGAATTGCTCTTAGATGATATATGAAGAACATGTAATTTTTCAGCACATTATGACTTACATTTCCTTTAAAAACAAAGCACTGGACAGTGATTATCACTCTTTTTAGTCTTAAGACTTGGGGGGGTTTAATGGCACTTGCCAAGTAGAAGTAATTAGAGATTGATAAATGAATGCATGTGTTTGTAGACCTCTATAGAATGCTGTAAAGGAAGTGTTTGAGCTTTTTGTGTGTTTAGTACTATTCTTCGGTTCTTTTCATTCTTTTTTTTTTCTTGGAACTGTTGAACATAAAATGGTGTTTTCAGTTGTGGGTTGTTTGTTTCCCTCCTATATAATTTATCTGTGAATTACATCTGTAATAATATTGTCTTTGTCTAAAAATGCAAGTGTAATATTTATAACAAGTGTAAGCTTTTTTGAAAGGTGGAGGAAAGGCTACTTATGTTCAATTCTATATCATAGTCCTTTTATAGATAATTATTATAAGAAAACTATTCTGAAAGACAAAATGGCTTTTTAAGGTTGATGGAAGTTGAGAAGCAGATCCTGTGTGTTTTGTGGAAAGCAGTGAAGTAAACTTTTCAGTTTAAGCCATTCTAAGTTAATTTTTTTTCTGTGCAAAGTGAATAGTGATAAAGAATTCTAACCGTACACCACTGCAGTTCTGCCTAAAATACTTGGCATTATTTACATACCTGTATGTAACAAATTTTGCCACCTGTACCCCAAATTTGTGTTGATCTGTGAGAAAAGAGCAAACATGAGAGTTGTAAACATGTTTAAATAGGAAGCAGATGTAGTTGAGATGTTCAGCAATGATAATGCTGCCTATTACAGATGCTGTGTAATGACTGTATAATAGATACTTCAGGGATTTTTTTATCCCATTTAAACTGATGCAAGATGCTTATTTTACTGCTCAGTTATAATACACTGAAGACTCTGTTTTTTCCCCTTTTACCTCCTCTGAAAAGACTTTGCTGTAGTGGATAACTTACAATGTGTATCTTCCAAGATTATCCTAAAGATCTGTTTTACCCCTCCCACCCCTTCCAGTGTAGCTATTGGTTTTCTCTGCCATGATGTAGTTAATTTTAATCTATTTACTTTCCAAACAACATTTCTCCTTTTGCTGTTCACTGAGAATAACAAGGTAAATTACTTTTAATTTTAGGTACACTCTAGGATAAATTTATCTTTAATGGTGATAAAAATTTGGGACAGTAATTTTGTATCAAGTGCTGAATGTAAGTTATAAATAGGACTTTTAATATATTGGTGAGTAATTACTGAATTTTTAAAGTGTCAGACTTTGTCATCCTGTTCCTGTCCAAGATGAGGGCTGCAGAAGTAGCATCTTGTTGGATGCAGAGATAGTACCTTGTGTTAGACCAATATACTAGTTCATTATATGTGTTGGTTTAATAAAAGATGCAATCTCAACCTACAAACCCTGTGGCTTTTTCAGAGTAGGATGAATGTAGGAGTGTATGCAAGGCACAAGGATGTAGCTTTTTCCTCTTTGGCAGTCTCAGGACTCTGCAGAGGTGTGCAGTGCTAGGAGGAGGCAAGTTTTCTTTCCCTTTGTGCTCACGCTCATCTTCTCATGTGGCTGTCCTTGATCCGTGTCCTGCTGAAGGAAAACTGCTGTGGGCACGTGCTTTGTCTTTGGTACCTCTGTCTTCAGGTGTAGTACAGTGACTTGTGATTTCACATCAAAAACCTTAATTCTGCATAGTAATGTGCTATTTTACATGCTATCTGTGAATTTAATCTAGAGGGAATATTCTGTGTGCTCTAACATTCTTACTCTTGTGCATAGCCACATTGTTCAAGGACTTAAAAACATCTGTGACTATTAATGCCCTTTAAAAAGTGTTCAGAACAATTTTTAGTCTTTCACAGAAACTATTTTTGCATGAAAGCTGAAAAACTAAACTGTGGAGTTTTCATTGAAAGATGGTTACTGGAAACATAGTTCTTTACCTTGAGATTCCTTGTGGAGGAGAAATAATGTAAATTCTGGGTGTTGTTGGTTTGGAGCTCTTGCTTTACAGAGAAAGCAGCTAACCTGGCAGCTGTTGCAATCTGTTACCCTAAGGAATTGGAAGGTGGGAAGCATGTCCTTGCCACTGACTGATGTCAGCATGCTTTCTTCCACCTGGGAGAGCATTTTACTTTTCTATTACTCTATAACTGGATTTCTTCTCTGTACTACTTATTCCACCCAATGGGAGTTTCCTTCCACAAGGTCAGGGAATTGAGTTGCTGACGTTCCAGCAGTAGCAAGAATACTTCATCCCTTTCCAAAGGTTTGCTGTTTGTACAAGGGGTGGGATTTTATCTGACTGACATTCTGCTATAAATTTGGGAACAGTGATGTAGTTGAAACCTGCGTACATAACCAGATATTAATTAATAGAATGGAAACAAAATGGCAGGAGAACAGCACAACACTGAAGGTGCCTTTACTCACCCTGACTATTCATTGTTAACTGTCTACAGCCATAGTAATGCTTTATAGGCAGTCTGAGCTACCAGCATTTTTCCATGTGTGTTATGTTATCAAGGTAAACTCCTTGCTACCATCTGATTTACCTATCTGTGCACAATACTGATCACAAGCCTTTTCTATTACAGTAAGGATAAAACGCCAACCTCTTCCAAAGACAAGTGTCCCGTCTTAAAAAGCAGATAAAAATCTGTAATTTTATTAAGTCAGAGGGGCAAAAGATACTGTATGTGGCCTTTGGTCTGTACAGATTACACTGTCTTCTCTTCATTACTGTATGGATCTGGCCCTTATGCAGATAGGTATTAAAAGAACCTGGAATGTGTAAACAGTTCCTTGTCAGTAAGCAGATAACCTGGGTGCCATATCCCTGAATAACAGGATATTTCTCTGCTGTCTCTCCCAAGCCCTCAGAAAAAATGTTGAGAAATATCTTAGTATAACTCAGGGAGTAAATCTAATGCTTCTGTTTTGAAAGTGGACTGTGCTATTAGGGACAGTGGCAACCACTCCACTCAGATGTAGGTACAGTAATATGAGTTTTCAGGTTGTTCTTTAAAACACTTATTTACTATTCTGCACCTTGCAGATGAAGACTAAACCACACTGTAAAGTTTCTATTATACATTCAGAATCACACACACTAGCCCACACAAAAGTAGCAGTGCAATATGACCTATTGTTTTATTTTCTTATTTCTGCATGTACATTTCAGATGGAGCATGTGTGTCTTTAAGACTAATTTTGAAAGACTTTTTCTATCAAATTAGGCTCGGTGCTTAAGTGTTTTTCTAAAGTATATTGCGTGTCAGATACCACCAGTGCTGTCTGCCCTGTAGTAAGTACCCACAGTATGCATATATGTAAAAAGCACACATTTGTATTTCATTCTGGTTCATTATTAGTTGGCCTCCTGATGCCAGTACTCTAGAAATTCTTGTAGAATGCAACTGCTGCACTGATTTAGGTTTATTTGCATATTAATTTCTCAAATACCTTGATTAGGAGGGGTTTATGGCTGTTTATAACAGCTCTGTAGATTAGCCATTTTCGCTTTTAAAATTAGATTTGGAAATTATTTTCTTCCAGACTCAGAGCATTGGTTGGTTTTTTAGAGAACCAGTTTTTAGGATATGTGTGCATAATGCTGTAGTTTTGTCCAAGACTCAAATATCCTAAATCTTACTAAGTGGAATGTCTTAATAAAAAGAGAATGCCATTGTCAGAAGAGTAGTCAGAAATTGTTGAGCTCTGAAAACCAAACCACAAGAGTCAAAAACAGCACATCTCAAACATGTGGTCATAGCAAGGGAAAAGAATGTGGTTTTGGATTCTGTCCTCAGGGGCCTTGTATGCCAGTTTGGACACACTGAAAAATCTGTCCTGTTGTACTTGGCCTGGGTTGCTGGAAGAATAAGGAGAAGTATGGGTGCAGACATCTCTTGGTTCTGATTTGCCTCAAGTAGAAATTACTGATCCTAAATTGATGTGTGTGATTGATTATATGGCTGCTTTTAGTGTTAGGCTTGGAATCTGTTGCTCTTTCAAATTGCTGTTTGGTACTAATGGCTTTCTGAATAAAACACCAGGTGCTTTTTGTTTTTTAAAGAAGTTCCTGCAGCTTGTAACTTTATTTCTTGATGGCCTGCTTTGATACATTTTTGTATGGGTCAGCTTCTCTATGGAGAATGCTAGGAGAGTCTTCCTGAGGCTGTAGAAGCCTCTTTCATGACCACTGTCTTAAAAGAAAAGATTGTTCTGCTGGAAGACTTACGATGGATTGCAATACTGATCAAGAAACAAAGATGTTCTTTCTGTATTTAATATTCTAGATCTACTACCTTGAGACTTCTCTAGAATCTCTGTTCCTGATATTTTATCTAGAGAGGACTATGAAGCTTTTGACACTGTTCAGCCCTGAGAACTTTTGGTGATTATCACGGTGCTGGCCATGCAAAGTCTGGCACTGTAATAGACCACAATAAACAGAGATTTTTGGTTGTCACTGAGAATAATGTGTAGCCAATATAGGTGTATGGTCCAAAAAATTCTCTTCCTGATGCTCACATCTCTGGCCCCAAACAAAAAATTCTTGCACTGTTTCTGATGCAAGACAACTTTCTACTTGTGTTTCTCCCCATAATGGGGGGAAAAAGGGCAGTGACAATCAAGCCAAGGATTTTTCAGAGAAAGCTACATCTTTCCAGGAAGTCATGATGGCATACTAAGGTTTTTTTTCCCCACTTGCTTTTTTTGATGCTTCCGCAATATTTTAACCATACTAGGTTGGATGGTGTGAAGCCTTATGTGGTAAACTACCTATTACAAAGGCAAGGATCTCAACTGCTGTGGAAGGCTACAGTGCAAATTCATTCAGCTTGTTTCATAGAAAAGTAAGAAATATTTTACAAGTGCTTTCAGATTTTACTGAGATCTAAACATTCAGGTTCCTAAGTCTACTTTCGTTGTTCTGTAATACAATTAAATAATGAGTTGTAGATTTTTCAGGAATGGAGCATACTTGCCAATATATTCTGAAAGCTGATCCTGAATGTAAGGGATGTGACATTTAACAATGGTAAGAGTTTTCTGTTGCAGTCTCAAACACTGATTGTTTCAATAGCAACCTAATCCATAGATAATATTATCTCTGTTCTTAAAAGTTCTCCTTAGCTCTTGACATCTTGTGTAGTCCTATTTCAGGAAAAATCTGGGTGTTTTCTTGTGAGGTGGTGTTACTACAATCATCTCAGCTTTGTTAGCACCAGCCTCTGAATTCCCGTTTTGCAAGACAGGTTCTGTACACATAATGTATGATGCCTCCTTTATGTCTAGTGCAATGGTCGAGTATAATGGGCCTTGTTTAGAAATGAGGGATTCTTTTGTGAAATGAGCTGTGCAAAGAAGCTTGCTGCTTGAGGTAATATGCCAGACTTTTAAGGTTTAATGTTGCTATTTCACAGTATAGGTGCCTTGTGGGGAGGCAAGGAAAAGACCTCACCTTGATTCAGAATGCCAGTTATCTGGGGGGGCTAACAGTAGCCTTTTAAAAAAATTCTTGTATATTGACCTCCTTTGTTGCGATTCTTTGGTAGCTGTCAGTAGAATTATCTTGTAAATCACAAGTTTTGGAACACATTGAATTATTTCTTAGAACCATGCTTCTGGGTTGTGATTGGTTTGGAGGTTTTTCTTCCTCAGGAAGTGATTTAGGCTTTTCTCAAGTTCCTTTGATAAGGGCAGATTTGCGAAGATGAGTAGATGTTTGTGTGCTAGTTGTATGAATGCCTATCCACGAACTTGTCTCTCATTCTTGTTTGTTAGTGTTGTAGGTTTGATCATCACCAGAAAAAATAAAGAGCAACTTCATTGTGGTACTGACCTCTCTGGGGTGCTTGCCAGGGAGACTGGGGCTTTCTCTGAACCTGCCCAGGCTACATGTGATGATCTGTTTATGCTTACTGATGCTGGTTGCAGGATGATCTCTGTACTCCTGTCATCCTCCTCATTACAGAAGAACTCTGGCTTTTTGGTCCATTGTGGAGTCTTCTTTATGCTTTGGATCCTAAAGATTTTGATAGACTATTTTGATCCATGACAGCCTGTTTCCTCTATTTTTTACCTATGAAGGCAGAATAAAATGAGAACAAGTTTACTTTGGCAGCTAACTGGAAGGAGCACTGGGATGTAGGCTCATTGATTTGACTTTGATTTGCCTTATCATAAATACAGCATTAATGTAAAGTTTGGCCTAAATTATTGGCAGAAGTGGGCTCAAACTCTTATTCTGAACAAATAAATGATTAACTAATTTTCTCCCCAGAAACTTTATCCAAGACAAAGTAAAAATGCATAGATTGAAACTCTTGATTATATTGTCTAGCTAAGAGTATTCAAGGAGAAAATGATTGAAGATGATCTTTCTCCACCTAGAGGGAATCTTGACATGATATGGTTTTCTTCCTGGTGATAAATATGGATCCCCAAAGACACTGCTCACACTGGGTTTGTATAGCCTCTCTGTGGTGTGTTTTTTTGGTTTTTTTTGTCCCTGCACATTTTACATGTAGCAGTACCTGTAGTTCTTCACAGCTCTGTGCTCTGTGTATTTTGATGCTGCTCTTTTCCAGAATTTACTTCTGTTTCTCTTTAGATTAAAACTGCCTTCTTGGCTGTTGAAAGCCATTTGCTAATGAGGATCAACAGTACCAGTGTGAAAAACAGTAGAGGGGAGTCCTTCTCATTAGGCAGTAGGAGGCTGTGCAATGTATTGACTGTAGACATGTTGCTTCTTTTTTCTTCAAATGTTTAAGATTTCAATTGTGGTTGGCTGTACAGATTATGTATGAAGTTGCAGTATATTAGGATGTGCTTAGATCTGATTATTTGAGATACTGCTGTGCTGAGAAAAAAGTTTTATTTAAAATAACAAGCAAACCAACAAAGAATAGAATGGTCACAAGCAGCTTGTTCCAGGTGATACTAGCAGTAGGGAGGTTAGTCTCTTCCATGAGTACTAAAATTTTGGAGCTGAGTTATAAACTGTTTTTTTGGTGTAATGATGTTCAAGTATTACTACAGAAACATCTGTCCTCCCAGTTCATGAGTAGATCAAACCAATCTCGGTGTAACTAATGTCTACCTCAAATTTTTATCAGTTCGTAGTGATTAGAGGAGCATGCCAATGGACAGTACCTCAGTGCTGTGGATAAATGTTTCTCCATAATAATGTCTGGTGTTGCTGGACACAGAAATGCTTTTTGCTGTAGATTTGCTTATGATGTCTTTTTGAGTCTTCTAAATGAAAGCACTGCAATAGAACAGTGAATTGTGGGAATGTCAGGTAGTACCTGTTAGCGTGAAAATAAAAGTGATGCAGCTGCAAATCTTTGCACGTAGTGTGAGTGTGGTTACCTGGCTGATTCAGCAGTTTGTAACTGCTGAAATTAGCATCTCATAGGTTTCATTGATCAGAAACATAATCCATAACGTTCAACATAATTTCCTGATGTATTTCTACAAAGAGCTGTGAAATTTAATCGAGTGTGTATCTGTTGCTTGACTAACTCCTGGTAACCATCTTCAGGACTTCTAATGAAGTTATGGTGGGAGAGCTTTTCTCAATTTAAGTTAAACATGAAAATCTTTATACTTTACCTGTCTTTTCTCTGTGAAGTACAGGCTCAGCAGGTAAAAACTGGGTTTATCCTCAGTTGCCTGATCAACATGTGTCGCTGACAAGACTTTGTGAAAGTAAACCTGGAAATAAGTTATAAACTTGTAGAGACAAATCCAGTTAAACTCTTAAATAAAATGTCTTTAAAAATAAATATGAACTAGAATTTATAGCTCTTTTGCATAGAAAGTTTGTGAAGAGATTTGTTCTTTACCTCATTGAAGTTTGTTTCAAAATAGATCACGTGTTAATTATGTTTGATTTTATAGTTTTTCACTCATTTGTGGCAAGTAGAACTTGTACTGAAAAATTATTGGATAAAGAATGAATGTGCGTGTATGGAGGGAGAAACTTCTGCTGACTTTTCAGACCATGTGTATTAACACATTGGAGCTTCTATAGTTATCAATGGAGGCAAGAAATCCCAGTTCTAGACTATGGGTTAATATATTCAAGATCTTTGTAATATTTGGTAATTGGGAAAGTCAACTCATGTGTCAGCATTCTGTAACTGCTGATTGTCATTCTCTTTCCCACACTGTATTTTTCTTGAAAATTCAAAATGCAACTTCATTAACTTTGGCTTGATGCTCCTAAAGAGAAAATTCTGGCATTGTTCTTTGTGTGCTGAATCAGGAACATAGTCAGGAGATCTGTTTGATTTTTTTTTCCCCCCCTCCTTTTCTTTCTTTCTTTTCTAAGTTGTAGAGTTGTAGACCATAGCATATTCAAAAAATGTGAGTTTCATGAAAAGAAATTACTGCTGAGTTACCTGATTTAAAAAATACCCCAAACTCTTAATCTTGGTTTGACCATATGTAATCAGAGTCACTAAAAGGCAAAATACTTGATTCAGACTTGGAAACACTTTAAATGGTATAGTGTAAACAAGTTGGTATTCTGTCAGCAGCTGTTATTGCTCCAGCAGTTTTCCTTGAGTTCTGTCTTAGGTAGAGGAATGACAGCAGCTGACTATTGCTCCTACACCATATCTATAGGTCCAAAATTACAGTGTTTAATAGTTTTTAAGTAAATAACTTTGTCTCTGCTTAATCTTGACCTTTTCAAAAATGGTGTGTATGATGATTACTGGATGGGGGTTTGATCACTGTCACTACTTACTCTCTTGTGGTTGTCTTCAGTTAAAGCCAAGAGCTCTAGTTAGTAGCCATCTGCTGAGGCTGCTGTTCCTAGGGCTGACCTAGGTGTGGAAACATTGCCTTGAGACAAAGAATTGTGGTTCCTGTTAGCTTCCCAGGGGAGCAGTTGCAGTTTTGGAGGAGAGGGATCTCAGGAGTTTCCTCCATTGTTTTTTGACTCTGATTAAAATATGTAAGTTTTATTAGATACATATTAGGCTGCTTTTCCCTTAATTTTTTTTTCTTTTGAGGTCTTTTTTAAAAACTTTCAGCAGTGAGACATGCTTCTGGCTGATACTGTATCTGTACTATTCAAACTGTTCTGATTATCACAGTTCATACTTAAAAAGACCTTCATTGCTTCCTGTCATCCAGTAGGACACTGAGTTGTGAGGAATAAAGCTACAATCTGGAGAATCAGATGCTGATTTGGATTCTTCATAAGCATCCACATAATTTCAGAGTGAAATGAATTTTTTTTTACTAAGTTAATGTTAGATATAAAGTACAAACTGCTAGAGGAGGAGGCATTGACATCGGTGCTTCACAGTTTGTAACCAGGGAAATGATGCAGTAATAGTTTGTGGGGTTTTTTTTTACTAGTATAAGACAGCATTTCCAGTGTCGTACTCTGTGTGGCTGTTGACTTGTCAATCAGCGTGTCGTACAGCATACTTTATGCCTGTCTTCTAATTTCTGGCATAAGCTACCAGTGAATTTCAGGATGTGGGCACTGAGAACTGCATGGACTTTTACAAGGAGTTTTTATTCTTCTGAGCTCAATGCTTTGCATTATTACTTGATTAGCAGAAGCACTCAAACTGGAATCACTACTCATCCAGAACCTATAGATGAATTGTATAAGGCTTTCTTTCTCTGTCTTAACTTGTTTTGGTGCTTTTCTCCCCTTCCAACCTAACTAAAAAGTGTTTTTGCTTTCATGGACTATGGGAAAACATGAGAGACTTACTACTGTTGTTTCTAAGAAATCAATAATTAGGCTGATATTATGTTCATGTTTGCTGTTTAAAATGACTTGAAAGTTGTGTAATAACTCTGTTGCTCTGTAAAGGTCAAGTTAATTGAAAATATTGGACAACTGCATGAGTTGAAGCTTAATAAAAACATTTTAATTGAGAAGGCAGAGAGGAAACAAATAAACATTAAGTACTCTTTACCTGGTATTTGAAGGTTGTTTTAAATAAAATTTTAATACATATGTAAAAAGCTTTGAGAATTACTTAAAATTTTTTCTGTCTCAAATTTTCTGGTGTCTTAGTTTGCTTTCCTGAATTCAAGGGTGATATGAAAGGGAACTGAGAAGTAGTTACTAACCCTGGCTGGATCTTCCATACCCTAGATCTGAAGTGTATTCAGCTGTGTTATTGCAACGTGAGGGGTCGTGGATAGGGAGACAGAAATCATGACTTGAGTAGTCTTGACCATGAGACAAACAGCAGCATTTTATTGTTCAGAACTCCCTTACAGAGGGAGTTCAAAACTCCCAGATCTAGACACTGATTGGTCTGAGTGTTAGCCCTGCCCAGCTCTTTGAGCAGTGATATGTCTGCTCTCTGGACTGGCTATGACTGGCTGAGGTGTCTGCACAAGCTCTGTCATTCACCTAGGGACTTCAGGAACAAGCCAGGTCAGCAGGCTGGACTTGTTATGACCAGATTTATTTTGTCTAGCTAAAGACTAGCTGTGACAGGTTATTAAGCTTCGGAGTGCATAATTCTTAGTTTTATTCATGTCTCATTAACAAGAAAAAAAGGTTATCTTGTATGTTGATTTATACTCTTTCTAGTCAAGAAAAGCATCTCAAACAGTCTGTGAAATCATGAACAATGTTCAAGGGGGCTCTTGACTAGAGACAAGGCATGTGGGGTGGTCAAACCCCCCACTTATGCATAAACAAAGTTTATACTTAAAATGTTATACAAGAAAATACTTGCTGTGTGTCTTGTGTGAGAGTTTTTTGATAATACTAGTATATGGCTGCCACACTTCCCTGGTTTGTTATCACTTAATATTGCTGTGACAACTTGGCAATTCATAAAGAGAGTTAAAGAATTTGGGAGGTTCCTGATATACTTAGCCAGTTGAGAAAAGAAGCCATAAGCTGTGATCATGCTGCTTTGGGTTTTATAGCTAATTTTCTACAAACCATTTTGGTAATTCTTAGTGGCTAAAGGAAAATATGTGTGTCTTTGTAATGCATGGTGCTACAAATAAGAGTGCATGTCTCTTCAGTGTGGTCAGCTTTTATCCCCCTTTTCTCTGCTTCTTCCCTCCTGCCCTTAGGAGCTCTAACCTTCCAAGTATTATTCCCAAGATAATTTCAGAAGTGTGTGTATTAGCTACTGGATATTATTCCCCCAAGAGCAAAAGTGCTGCCTGTTAACAATTAAAGATCTTAGGATTTTTGTAAAAAATCCCAGGAAGAATTTTATGTGTAGTGTGCTTTTGCCGTGATGACAAGTTAGTTGCTTTAATTATGCTTTGTTTGGTACTATTTCTGTTCCTGCTTCTTCAGGGGCAAATAAGAGATGATTATTCTGCTATAGAGGAAGGCTGTTTTCTAAGATACTTAAATCTCTGGAGATTTGTTTGCAGGACGTTTAACTGAATATTCTTTTTTCTTCAGATGGATAACATAAATATCCAGGAATTAATAAGAAAACTTACAGGTTTTTTGCACTGGACAGTATAACTGCTGTAGTTTTAGAGAATACAGCTGGATAGGCAGGCTAGGACTTGTAAAGATGCTGCAGTGGTCTTCGTGCTGCACTGTAAAAATGTAAATCAGGAGTTTTTTATAATGTAAAAGCTGGGCTGTCCTTGAATGCAAGTAAAAAAAAATCGTATGCTTCATTCTGAGCATACTGTATTGATGGTGTTCTGTGCCAGATTGTTCTTCAGTGATGGTGTGCCTTTCAGATCAGACCAGTTGGACTATTAAGTCTGTGTGAACTAATGCAGCTGGAGCAACAGGTCAAAAGTAAATCCTTCTGGAAAATTATCCATAAGGTGATGGCTGCAGGCAGAGTTATGCAAATGAGTTATATTCAAATACAGTCTTACAGCCTCAAGTGGGTTGATTTTTCCTGTGTGTGTAAGAATTTCTGGGTCATTGCTCCTTAAAGGATGTGAAGCTCTTCAGACCTGAGCTGTTCTTTTTAATTGGATCCGAGAATATTTGGCATTATCATTAAGTGTGCGATCTAATACAAGCTAACACGAGAAACTTTTATGATAGAATTGCACGTTCTCACCTCTTCTGTGAAGAAAGAAATGGACTGATAAAAACTCTGATACCTGGAAGCCTGCAACAAATACTGGTTTTTTTTCATCTTCTGGGTGAAGGCATCCTACAGAAATCTGAATAGCCTGAGTGGTGCCCGGAGATCAAATGAAAATGGGAGATGGTGAGAGGCAGAGAGCTGAGCTGTGTCATGGGAGATGGAAGAATATCCTGAATGGCCGTGCAAAGGGGAAGGGTATTGGTGATGTGGTGACTTGGAGAAGCATGTTGAGTTTTTGTGAATTTTGGAGTTTAAGTTCTAAATTGATCTGTAGATGATGTGTAGGAGTATGTAGCACCTTAGTAGGCACTAGATAGAACACAGCATTGTGGAAAAATTGAACTATGGCACACTGGTGTGTAGGTATCCCAATTGCCAAAAGAGTGTTTCATGCTAGATAGAGTGCTATGTGAGCAGACAGATAAAGACACTCCATTCCCCAAAAACAACCTGTTTAATAGCCTCCTGTAGGTGCTGCATGATTGGCAAGTTGGTCTATGTAGATCATGTTTCTGACAGTGACTGGTAGCAGATGCTCTGAAAAAAAAAGTTCAAGGAATGGAGTAGTACCATTTTCCCAGTAATGAGAGATTTAGGGAATTCAGAATAGTTCAGCTGGAACATATTTCATATTTAATGGGAGCTGACAGGTTTTTGGGCCTTTTTAGTATTACATGTTATGGTCTCTTCAACATCCTTTGACAACAATTAGTGATACATGATTTGCTGTATACAAATGCGTACAGGTATAGCAAAACAAATATTTTGCTTCACTTGTTGCTTGAGTATCTGCCTTGTCAGGAGGAAATAGCCATGCTGGAATATGTATACTAATATTACATGGTCTCTGTGTGTGTCAGAGACTTAAAATATGTAAACTAATAATTGTATAGCCCATTTCTAATTCATGATCCAGTTGCTTTAGACATATCTATATGTAGTGGTGCTGTAAGTACAAAAAGAAATGGGGACATGCAGAAAGTGGAAAAAAGGAATTGCAGGACTGAATGTGAATGAATGTGGGAAATTAATTTTTACCATCAGAGAGAAATACTATGATTTTAATTTCACTGAATGAGATGACCTACATGCTGGGATAGTGTAATACAATGGTCTTGTATTATTATGTCTAGACCTTTGTGAGCTTGTGGATGTATTAATCAAAATTGATTTGGCCTTTTTTCTTTCTGATTAAAATATAATGTCTTGATTCTGTTCATGATTGTAAGAAAGTAAGTTATCTGAGTAAATAATATCTTACTTGGCATTCGTGTGTCACTGATATGATAGTATGTAGCCCTTTATGCAATGTTCTGGGTGCTGTAACAATAAACCAATTATGACCAATCTTGGTTCAGTTTAAATGAGAGAAAATTATCTTTTTGTGGTCCATAACTTCTTTCTCTTTACCACGTAACTGTCTTGAAATAGTTTGTGTTCATGTTGAGTTTATAAAGAATGGTTAGTTCCCTTTTCATTTAGCAGGTGTCGTCTGACTATTGTTACTAGCTGCTATCCTGATTTAGGGCAGATTTGTGAGGAAATTTCCAGAGGTCTCTCTAGAAAGCAGGTTCAAGCAGCCCCTCCCCCACCGCTGTTATTATTGAATAATATGACTCAAATTTTTTTTATGCTTGTGAATACTTTGGTTGTTAAATAAACAGTTTTTTCCACTTTTCTCCAAGGAAATACTTTTCTGAACCAGTAGGGGGGAGGGGCCGTTTGAACCTGTTTTCTAGAGGGACCTATTTGGAAGTTTCCTCACAAATTTGCCCTAAACCAGGACAAATACATTTTTTGGAAGGTGTTAGAAGCTTCTCAGATGAATTCTTTGGCTGAGTTTTCCACTGTTGCTGAATATGCTGCTTGAGCAGTTGCTACCTCTAGATGTTTGTTGCTGTGTTTTCACAATACTTGAGCAAGCTTCTGTGTGGCTGCATGATGAAAGAGATGGAGGATTGATTTAGTTAAGTATGACCATGCAAAGATAGTTATGTTTTGGTCTTTTGGTTCAAGTGATGGTACAGCTGCTTATGCTGGCAGAATTCAAAGTCTGAGACCAGGAGGGTGAGCTCCCTAGGCACCTGCAGGGAGACGCAAAGCAGAGGAGTGTCTAGAGGCTTCAGTTTTGACCTCTGAGCTAAATAACTTGGGGATAATCCTAGCCAGCCTAACAGAGCTTTTAGAAATACTGAGATGACTGCCTGATTCCTGGTCATACTTTCCAAACATTTGGGACCTTGTCAACATCTTTACTTTTCTTAGATGTTGTTTGTACTGTGATCAGAAGGTAGTTGCAGATCACAAACAGAGTAATAAACATCCCAGAAAGAGTGCATGGGGAAAATGGACTTTGTAATTACTGGGCATGATTTTACAATCAGTAATTTTGCTTTAAATGTTCAGCACAGTCAGGAAATAGAAGTAGGAAGTGAACTTTTCATTGGTCTCAAATGAAAATTAACTTGGATGAATTCAGGAGCCTGCTTGCTTGCTACTGAAGTGTCTTTGTTCCCAGTCAGTAACAGAGCTGTAAAACTCAGAAAAGCATATCCCCTTTTCAGTACTCCTGAAAATTTCGGCTGTCTCATATGTCAATGTTGCTAACCAGGTGATGGTAAAATATCACTGTACTTAGGTGTGAGTGAAGGGCTGGAGGGAGGAAGGGACCCTTCTTCAATAGGGCTCAAAAAAATGACAGGCAAAACCAGGGTAGCATGTCAAAGAGATGGAAAATTCTGTGGAAGTTTCACAGATTTCTTCTGAATTGTGTGGATGACTTCATGAAAACATCTAGTCTTGTGTCTGTTACAAGAATTTGGGATGTGCATATGTGAACTTTCTGCCATACAGGTTATCAGGTAACTCACCGAATCTCCGTCAGTTCTGTGTGCTTAAACCAGTAAAAATGGGCTTTTCTTTGTAGTGTGCCTGTGGCTTCAAGTGGTCACCGCAATGCAGTGAAGTGATAGCTTTTCTTACTTGCAGTCTGAAGAAGGTGGGTGTCGTTTTCTTCTCAGCAGTCATTAGTGGGAACAGGTGGTCTTAAATGTGCCCCAGCCACTGTTTGTCCCCATGCTGGCCAGAAGGAGAGTGCTGTGCTGACAGAGCTGCAGATTCTCCTCTTATTCTAGGAAGGGATAACCCATTATAGCTGCTGTCTGTAGTCTCCTTGTCTTTCTCCCTCCAGCTTGTATGTGGATCAACACAGAGGTGAAGTGTAGAAAGGGAAGTGATCCTTCAGCAGAGTGAGGGCAGGGGTCTTGGCAGGGGGAGCTGCCTTCCCAGTGGCATTATGCAGGCAAGCATCTACATACACTGAGGTTTTGAGACTTCACATGGCTGATGAGTTTCAAGAGATACGAGGCCATAAAAAAAAGCAAGGGTTTATGTTTGCATAAGTTTAATGAGTCCTTACTAAAGGTTTAGTGCATAGACTCCGACCTGTTTCACTTCAAGTGTCAGGTATGTTTGACCTTTGAGTGAAACATTAGCTAATGCACGTCTGGATTTTTTCCTTCAAGAGGCCCTAAGTCTCCAAATTCTTTCTGGGATGTGAATCTTTACTGAGTTTTTTCATGACTAGATTTTGAGAACTTTTGTCTGTGACACCTGTATTTTCTTAAAGCAAGTAACAAGGCTGAATTCAGTCCATTGTGCGAGAGGAAGAATGTGTCTGTATTCCCTGGAGCTAGCTGCCCTCTTGGAGGAGAACTTAAACTTGAAGGGATATGTTTACTAAAATGAACTGCTAGCAAGTGGAGATGATCTCGTGTCTGCTCTGGAGAGATGAGGATTGTTTGTCAAGTCTCAAACCGTTGAGTAGAAAGAATGCATAACAAGCTAATTTTTTCCCCTGCCTCCTCCTCTTTTTTTTTTTTTTTGACCCCTTTTAAAATTAAATAGGGAAGATAAACTGCTGGAAGTTAAACTTGCTCACCTCAAATGCAAAAGGGAAAGCCAACAAGCATCTGCATCCTAAATGGACTGAAATCACTTGCTATATTAGAAATTGTGTTTCGGTGAGTACCGTCGAATAGTAGGATCACTTTTTTCCTCAACTGCAAAATCCAGAGGATTTTATCAGGTGTAACAATTGTTTGGTGAAGCTGATTAGATACAGCTGTCATCTGCTAAGTAAGCACTTAATAAAAAAAAATCTCCTTTTTTCCATTCTGTATGTGTTTGGAAAAGAACTTACGAGTCGGTACAGTAGAAGGGATAAAGCACATCATATTTCTGTGGTTTGGGTATTACTTTTACAAAATCATAACACCTAAAGCATGCTGCTGGACACTGTCCGCTTCTGCTCCATCCCTGTGTGAATGTTTTGGCATAGTGTCCTGTGAACAGGATGTGGAACAGTTGGAGCCATGTTTAACTTCAGTTATTGGGGTTTTGGAAATGTATGTACAAATTCTAGCTGCTTGTAAAGCATGTGTGCATGTGAACAATCTTCCTCCTTTTCTACTCCTGAGGCGCAGTTAATTTAATCTCTTTGAACTTGATCCCAAAGACCAAATACTCTGGATTTAAGCACAGCATGTAATACTGTCTTTTGGTTTTTGCTGTTGCTGCAGTACTTTTCCCATGCTGTTAATCTGGAATTGTCAGGAATAGCCTTAGAGCTAACTAGTTACTCTGTGTTTCTTGGTAGTGCATGGACTATATGCAGAATGCATTTTTGATGCCTTACTATGCATGCTGTTCCAGTTTTGAAAGAAACAAGCACTGCTCCGATGCAGATTTCAGACACAAATCCCAGTATATCAGCCCTGGTGAAACGGAGACACACTTCAGTGGAGAATCTGTAAATGGGATGCTTGAATGGTGTGTGGCCAAGTAAATAAGTATTTCCTCAGCTTCAAGAAACATGGCACACAGCTGCTCCTTACTATACTTGTAAAGTGACGGGCCATTTGCTGACTTGAAGCAAGCTATTGACATTATTGCTAGCAGCTGCTGAACTCTTAGTGTTAACTTAAACAGCTCATAAATGTTAATTATGTTGCAGTTTTGTTACAGCTCATCTGCATATCCCAGAGGCACTAGCTAATATGTCATGCTTTTTTTCCACATGAACTGATGACATTTCTTAGTGGAGATTCCAAATAATAACTTCCTGAGTAAGTTCAGTAGTTTTACTGTAGCAGTGAAAGTTTCTTCAAAACTGCTCTGTTAACTACAGTTTCACTAGTACTAGTATAGCTTTACTTAAATGTATTTCAATAGGCTCAGAGCTGCTGAGCATGTGGTGGAATGAGTATTCAATAGAAGGGAATATGCTGGGTGCTTACTGAGCTGTGTTGGGAGGTCTGTGATTAAGTTTAATCCAAAGCCAAACCGAACAAAATCTTTTGACTTTATTCCATGCTTTGGTTTAAAGTCACTTTCATATTGTTATGGTTTTGCTGCTGTACAAGTGTGAAAAGTTTACACGAAATGTTTACTGGAATGTTTACTGGCTGCTGAAAAAGTGTGTGTTATCTGCATAGTAGCCACTTGAACGGTGTTTTGGGGCCTTTTAACAGTAGACCCTCCCACTATTCAGCCAGTGGGGATGTGTTCTTAAAAACAAAGCTCCCGAAGAAACTAATCCTTCTTTCCCTTCAGGTCAGATTCTGCTAGTGTTCTTTGTAGAAAACACTGGTAAACTTCCAAAACTTGATTTTGAGACTATCAAAATGATTGTGAATATAGCATGAATGAAAGCATAGATAATTAAATGAAAGCTGCTGTATTATCATTGAAGTTTAACTCTTTGATTTTAGTCATTGTGACTGTCAGAAAGAGGACAGTGTTGTTGCTAGTGCATACTATATAGAGAAGTTATACTTACAGCATCTAAAAGTTGTTCTCCCATCCTTACTTTTTTGTGGTCATCCTGCAGAACTTTTTCTCTCAAGAGCGGTGGTATATGCTTACCAGAGCTACATTTTGTTCTTGCTCCCTACCAAAGTAGTTGGAATTGCAGGTAGTCTGGGCTTCTATATCAGCCTGTGATTACAGGTTAGCCTGGTGACAATGCAGCCATTCCCATACAAAGCTGTATGCTCTCTGCTGTGTATTTGGATGGTGCTTTGGGTATGTGTTTGTCCTCCTCTGGGTTCTTTCCTGGCTACTTGTAGAGGAATTACTGTCCCTGAAGTGGTGTGCAGACAGGGACAAGTATTGCAGACTGATGCTAAATGGATCTGATCCTGTATGGTGGGGGAGGTTCCAGCTTGAGCTGGAACCTCTTGGTCTTTTTAAAGTAGACTTCATGCAAGGAAGTGTGATATGGGGTGAGGAACATCAAAATATGACCACTTGCTGGTTTTTCTTTTTTGGGCAAGTGGTGAAAGTATCAAATCGGTGCTATGTAAGGGTAATGTCAGACCATAGTGAATTCTGTGAGCAAGGGTTTGATCTCACAACATTCTGTCATCTTATTTCCAGGGACAGAATTAAATGTCACTCTTCTTCAAACAGGTGGGTGTGAGAATTGGTTTCTGGATTTGCTCCTAAAAGCCTGGAGAAATATTGGATGGTACACAATCTAGTAGCTCTTGGTTAGAAATGAAACAGAAAACTTTTTGGGAAAGTAGAGGGGGACTCCAGATTGTGTGGTTCAATTATAATTCAATTACTGATGTTGTGGGGAAAACATGATTGCAAAAAGAGTTCTGGATTTAAAAAAAAGTGTAGAGTTCACTTATTTCTAAAGAAGTGGTGTAGTTCACTAGAGCTAGTATGACCATCCAGTTATCAATTCTGGTCACATCTCTTCAGTATTTTTCAATGGGTTTTTAGTTTTTGTTCATTACTTCCTTTTATTTTTCTTCCAAAGGTCCACCTAAAAAATCTGTTGCCCTTGATTTCTGCCCCATCTACATGCATGTCTCATGGAGCTGATGGAGACAGCTTGTTGAGATTAGATAGTTTCACATATCCAGAGTGGTACTTAAAAGAAATAAGAAGAAAACTCCCAAATTAATTATCTCAGTGGTGACTTCAGGTGTCTTGAGTTTGAAAGTAAATTTCCTGTGCTGCAGACTGAGAATAGAAGTGTACTCAAGTGACTGAATTCAGGAAATTAATTAAGAAAATGGTGACTTGAATATTGGCCTTCTTCAAAATTCTGTTCCCAGAAATACCTTCTTGTGGCTGCACTCTAAATTACAACTTGTGTTTTTTCAATCACATTGCATGTATTTTGGTTTTGGTGTGAATTGGGTGCTCACAAAAAGCATAACTGACTTGGATGAAAGCTTGACATATGTAGGAAGATGCGTACCTGAAAAATCATGGCTAATGAAGTAGTCCTAAGGCTGGTCTCAAATCAGTCTCTGGACCAAAACAGTGAGATAGACAAAAGAAACAAATTGTCCCGAGTAAGAAGCTTTCCTTGTTTTTGTTTGTTAATTCTGTAACATACTGAAAAGTCTGAATGGATGACCTAAATGTTACTGCAGATCTCATTGTTCTAAGTCTGTGAGGGAAGGAATAAATTGATCTTAAACATTAAGTCCTGCATTCAAGGATTTGACTTTGGATTTGTAAAGGACTTAAAGCAATAGGCAAAGGAGGTTAATATACATAGCATGCAACAGTGTGTGGTGTACACTGATTTCTTTGCAGTCTACATTTTGAAACCCAAACAGACTAGTGAACTGCCAAAGTGCTTGTCTGTCCATGTGGGGAGGGTGCATCACCAGTACCATCTTTTGTATTATTTGTGAGGCTCGTAAGTAGGAAAAAACAATCAAGTTGATTTGGCAGAAACTTGTGTTTTAGTAGGTAACTCATGTGGGGAGAAGAAGTGATGAAAAACTGAAATGTTAAAAGGTACAAAAGTTGTCAACAGTTTCAATAATTTTTTCTCCTTTTTTTTTTCCCTTTTGCAGATCTTCAAGTGCTGACCTTCTTGGTCTATTAAGTTATTATAAACTTTTGCTGCTCTGCGAACATATAAGGATGTCTCGCAGTCCTGACGCTAAGGAAGACCCTGTGGAATGCCCTCTTTGCATGGAGCCTCTGGAAATTGATGACATCAATTTCTTCCCTTGCACCTGTGGCTACCAAATCTGTCGTTTCTGTTGGCATCGTATTCGCACTGATGAGAATGGACTTTGTCCTGCTTGCAGAAAGGTAAATCCCTGGAACAGCGGCTTGTCTTGCATATTTCACAAGGCTCTTGCATTGTGTTGGTACCAAAGACACCCTTTTCCTTGAGGGAAGCAATCATCTAGTCATGGCCTAGCTCAAGGGTGAGGTGTTGGATCTTTCAGATTCTGTCTGCATATGTATTGAAGCTGTTATGAAGTAGCTGGTCTTGGTTTATTAAATTCAGAACTGGATTGATAGGGGACGCTGTGGATCAGAACCAGGGCATGCTGATGCTGAGAGAACTGCCAAAAATTAAAATCCTTTGAGTTGGTGTGCTCATGCATTAACAAAGTCTTTTTAGGAAAAACAGTGAGGATTCCAGCATCAGGGGTTTGCTGGGAGCTAATACTCAGCTAAATTGACAGAGCTGACTGAGAGGCAAGTTTATAAAGCACCTGCTTGTTTTGTTTGTGGCACTGGAGCTTTTAATCCATATTTTAGTGGATACTAAATGTATAAAACCTTAGGAAAAATACCCAGTGATGTTAAACCTTGAAGCATTTCAGAAATCTAGACTGTCTGTTTGTCTGGTATTCTGATCTTTTTGCCAAATGCTTGAAGGTAGTACTTGATATCTCCTTGTGTCGTGATGTCTGGCTGATTTGGCTGGCCACAGCTGAAAACCTCAGCTTCACTAAGTTGCCTGTTACTTCCCTTGAATTATTTTATTTCTCCTTCTAGTGTTTTGCTTAAACTCATTATTTTTTATCTTCAGTGTTTAATAAAATTCTTTTTCAGTATCTTCCTGTCTTTAATGACTTCCCTTGACTGTAACTTTCTTGCCTGGCCTTTCTCTTCTTGTAGTTGCAACTACTTATGTTTTCTTGTTCTCCTACTATTTAATCATGATCCTCTCACTAGTTTATGCCTCTCTTGTCTTCCTGTCTCATGTTACAGCTTTCTTTTCAGACCCCAAGTAATCTTACTTGGTCTCACTATCTTTATTCACTGCCACAGTGTTTTATAAGCATTTCCAGTCATATTTTCTTTGGGCTTTGGCTACACTAGAGCTGTTACTGTTCACCTGTGTTTGGATGCCTCTGCAAGCCTGAAGGCTCTTCCACAGCAACGTGTTTGTTTAAAAATTCTGCAAATTTGCTGCAATATTTGAGCTCCATGTTCTACAAGGAAGATCCATATGTCATCAGCCAAATCATTCTCCACTTGGGATACCTGCAGTAGATGACACATGCTGTATAGTAATTTCCCATAGTAAAGAAAATTTTTACTCTTCCGATACAACATGAGATTTCTGGGATTTCCTTGTCTCTGTAAGGCGCTTCGTTTTCCTGGATTTGTTACGCTACTTTTTACCTGTTTATTTGAAGTTTGTGAAATATATTTGAAGAATCACAGAAGCAGTGTGCTATTCACTGTCTTTAGGTATCTGAATTCTTTGAAATATGCCGAACTCTTAAATGTGGAATACTTTGCCCTATGACTGGATGTGCAAACATTTTGCCTAATTGGATACAGTTTGCTCAGAAAAACTGTTTCATGAGGAAACCTCAAATAAGTGCTACAATTGGAATGAAACATAATGATCATTCCTGGAGAGAAAGGAGATGTCTTCTTTCATAACAGATTATGTTGATGCTTTCTTCATCCACGGACTGTAAGATATTCTTGAGCGGATTTGGAGCCATTATGGCTGGATTGTAAGAGGTTGGCATAAAGAGGGCTCACTGAGGAGGACATTTCTTCCGTGGCATAGACAAAGACATTGTGCAGAGACCACACCAGCATCTTGGAAATAAATCATCTTGAGCTACAGAGTTGCAGCATTAAATAAGTGAAGTAGCCATCATTTGAAGTGTACTGGACAGAAGGAACCAGGTATGTGTATTTGTGTTCAGTGTGCCTAAGTAGTTCCCATAGTAAGGCTTCTGGGGAAAGATCTGAGCATTTTTCTGTTCATAACTACTATGGCATGCATTGATTGTGGCCACTTTAAATGCTGAAGCACAGAACATGGCAAAGCAGCAAAATTTTAGCAGGAAAGTTTATAGTAGATACAATGGTTTCAACAGGTATGCCATATTTTTATAATGAGTATACCAGTGCAGGATACTTACTGTGAAATGGACTGTGGATAAATGTATATTAAAACAAGGATGAATGTGTTATTTACAATTATGTAATAGAAATCTGCTATTTGTGCCAATGTTATTGAATGCAGTATTACTTAGCCAGTAACTTGAGCACTAATCCATGGAGAGGAGCAGTGAACAAGTTCCCTGCTCAGGGGTTTTGCCTGAAGCTTTTGGGGGAGATTTTGGAGAAGTCTGTAATAAAATAGCTGGCTAAATTCTGTAGTGGCACCTATGCCATTAGATCTTAACCGTGCATTGCATATATATCTGCATTATCTTCCTAAGGTTCTTTAATTCACTTCCAACTGAAAAGGTGTTAGCTTGTGGTTTCTTCTACCCCGGAGAGAGTACTTCTACATGTTTGAACTGTTATATAGCTTAACATCTGCACATTCAAAATACATTCATGTGGTTGCAGTCTGCCTTAAGTTTCCTCTTATGAATAATAGTAGTACACAAACACATGCTTTAGTAAGGTACTAGTGTGAATTGAACTTAAATGCTGGTTGGAGGCTGGTACTTCTTAGTATTAACATATTAAAAACTTTCTAAATTTCGTTTGAATCTTCTGAAATAGACTAGGAAAATAGTCTATTTCTAGAGAAATAGAAATTGTTTCTATTTAATTCATTAACTGCAAAAATATCTACTTAAAAAAAATTGAACTGTCTTGCTTTGTGTTCCTGATGCTCTTCCGGAATTGTAGGTGTAGCCAATTGTAAGATAGTAATCAAGGCTTCCGGTTTTTTCCAGTCAATTGATTTTTTAACTGTGAGTGAAGTAGCTGCTAACTAGTCAAATTAGCGTAAAAATATGCTGTCTTCAGAAGAGATTTCTGTAGCCGAAAGCTGGTTTGCAGGTCAGCGGACTTACTGGTTGATTGTAAAGCCAGTGATTTTTATCTTTGCAGTGATATTTCTATTTTCCTTTCTGTAAAGTTCAGACGTCTAAGTCCTGTTTGTCATGTGAATAATACATACCATCTCAATTGCCTGATTAGAATATGCCACTCTCAGCCCTTCCTGCGCTTTTTAAATCCAGCAACAAAAAAGCATAGATTGTTTATGGTACTTAATTGCTTTGCTCCTCCACCAAATAATATAACTTGATACACAGTTGTTCCTGTGGTGTGGCTTTGGTTTTTTCTCCAGTTCCTTGACTGAGCAGCCTTTATTTCTCCTAGCACCTTGTGTTAGAGATGGAGGGAAACATTATACTGCTAGATGTATGATCAAGAAATTAACATGCTTTAAGCATGTTTTTGTCCATGTTTCTCCTACTACTTCTGTGTAAAAGGAACACTTAGTCTTAATGCACAATCTTCAAATATCAGTGTTTCCTCCTATGCTTTTAATCCCACAACTGAGTAGTTTGGTGCAACAATTGATATTTTGAAATAGATAGGAAATTGCTTTGTTTTTAAATGTAAGTGTAGTGGTGTATACTGTGCATAAACCTTACTGACTTTCTTTGTATTTCTTGTTTCAGGACCTACTTGGTAGCAAGACAACAAGTGGGAAATGTTGGTGCATCCATTGTGTGGAAGGAATGTGACCCATCTGGGAATTACAAAAGCAAAGTCATAATAAACTATGATAAATCACAGCTCAGCTTTCAACTATTGGGAAATGGGGAAAAAAGTCTGAAAGAAAACAAACCTTAAATAACAAGACGAAATTAGTCAGGAAGACTGAGAATTCATCAAGGGCCATCTCCGATTAGAGAAACAAAGACTTCAAAAGAGAAATTCAAACTTTTGCTCAAGTTCTTGAAAGGACTACCTTGCACTTAGTATAAAGAAAATTTGGTCATATTCCATGATGGCACACTTGTTTGAGGAACTTCAGTGTTTTTTTTCTGAAAAGCTCTGGTATAGCTTAAATGAAAGGTGTCAGCTAAACTTAGTGAATGATGTTGATATCTCCTAATGTCTTGCTATTGAAAATCTATCAAAGCTGATAACACTTGAGGTAGCTACTTTGTTTGGATCTCAAATCCTTTATCAGCCAAGGCATTAGAGATGATATGTTAAGCAAGTACATTATTTAAAAAACAGTAAGATGTGGGCATGTCAGTAGCATTTTCACTTTGGTTATTGCAAGACCTGAGAGCTTCTGATACGTATAGTCCCTCTGTATACTTCTGATTTGTAGGGTTAGACAGCGTGAACAACGTACCAAATGGTGCTGTGAGGTACACCAGCTGTCAATCCACTTTGCTTGGCTTTCAGAGACTTGTTCCAGCAGTCTTCAGTGCATGCACCTGTTTGTAGTTGAAACATCATCCAAGTTCATGAACTTCAGCACTGTGAGAAGCAATGACTCTGAAGATGAAATAATTTATTTTCCTATCTGTAGACTGATTTTGTCCTTTATTTGAAAGGAAAATGATTTCTAATACTGTTTTTTTTAGAATTAGTTTCTGAAATGTTGATGCTGTGCTTATTTGCCTTTCGCTCTCTTTAAATGTGCAGTATCTCCTAATTTGTTATGCCACACACAATACATAGATAGGAAAGTCATCTACCCCTCAGTTGTGTTAGAGTTATTCTTGGGATTCAGATGTGTGCAGATTTATTTGCAGGTCCTGCAAGTCAAGATAACAAAGTAGTTCTGTTCCTTGGGAGCATTATAAGCATGTCATGTGAGTGATATACATGCAAAACATGTATTTAATGCAGCTCTACAGTATCTAGTGAGAACTTTGGAGGATTCTGTTGCTCAAACAAGTGTGGTTATCTGTGGTGGCAAACTAATTACTGCTGCTACTTAATGGTTGAAATTCCTATTCATCTAGCCTCAAGCTTTCTGCTGAGATGGAGACATTTCTTTTCCCCTGATTCTGAAGCTGCTGCCTAGTTGTGATCCTACTAGGAGTTTTTATGCTTTCCTGTAGAAATACAAGCTACTATTTGGACATACAAATTCTCAGCTCAGGGTTAGGCTTGAGCTACCCAGGATATTTCCTGATTCATGTTCAGCACCTCCAGCAGCAAATAGCTGTACAGAGAAGAAATATCCTATCTGACTTGCTACTTACTTGAGCATATGCTCTGAATGTGGCTATACTTGGCAAGAAAGAAGCTGATGAATTTTGGCACTGTTTGCTGTAGTCTGCTTGGCCCTTCGGGAGCCTTACTGAACCTGCTGAAAACCAGCGATGCATTTCTCACACAGTACCAGAGAGCAGCACTCCTGCAAGTTTTGCCTTGCATAGTATGGGATGTGGAGTACGAATTAATCTTGGAAAGAATGGATTGTGGATATGATAGGACATCACTTGAAAGCCATGTTTCTTAAACTATCTCTGTTATACTGGTGCACTTTTCTTCCCATTCCTACATGAACTCAATGATAACTGAGCTAACTCACTCTTTGCCCTGAGTAGTCTTTCTTTCCTATAAAAATGCAACATTTTTATTCTTTAGTTTACATTGTTGACTAATACCCAATTTTGAGAAGCTCATTAAGTATAAAACTATTCTGCATCTTAGAAGTACTCATAATGTAGATGTGTTAAAACACAAGATAATAATTGGCTGTAGCAAATCTCAGGTGACCTTACTAGTTGGTCATTGGTGTTCATCCAGTACATTCTGAAATCTATATAGCATATTCAGTGTTAACTCTGAGTAGCATATCTTTTTGAGAAATGTTATGGTTTTGACTGTTCTTCAAGGATAACTTGAGTCCTTATTGTGCTTTCATGTTAAGGACACTTTTGTCTACTGCTGAACTATGTTACACATTTAAATTCCTTTGTGATACTAGAATATGTTCCAGAGGACTTGATGTTTGACTGTGAGATGCCATCTGCTCAAGTCAGCTGTAGCATATTTTCAGAAGATACCTCACATGTAGCATAACGATGTTGAACTTCAAACTGAAAAATGGATCTGGATTTGTTTGGGGATGTACTCAGAAGACTATCGGGTCTGAGCACTTTGAGTAACATCATGCAGCTAGGAGGAAGATACGGTTTTACTCTAAACATACTCATCTGCTGTAGATTTTTCTGTTTATTTAGTATGACACCTAGTTTTGTACTCATGTACATTAACACAGGATGGTCAGGGAAAAGTTCATTTTTGTTGGACTTGCATGCTGAAACCTTTGGTTATGGTAGTGCAAGCAAAGACCTTAGTTCAACATACTGGTGAGCTTGATCTTAGCTTCTTTGTCTTAAGTCGTTGTCTTAATTCACATCTCCTGTACTCTTCTCATGTTTTACTTCTTGGTGTTTAGAAAATCTTCTTGCTTGAGATCTATTTTAAGTACGTGTTTTTGTGCTTAGCATTGCTTTCTGTGTACAGTGTGAAACCTGACTTTTCAGTCTGAAAAAAATGGGACAGATAATGTGGGACTGCCTTGTAGTAATCTGGGGCAGATGACAGTGTGCTGTAGTCTGCAAGACACAGTTAAAATAGTACCTTTATAGCATGAATAGAGCAGTCTTTCTAGGTAACTCTGAGGATACTTGTGCTTCTCTTGTATACTTTTGAGATTAAAATATAATGTTATATAGGTGTTTGAGGAGTTACTTGTAGGAGGGAGCAACCAAATTTTGAACTGGTACATAACCATGGCAAGAATACTGTTAAATCAGCATGCGTTGTGTTGAAATCTGTCTCTTCGCTAGAAATTAGCCGTGTAAAGTTTGAGTAGTATAATGGTGTTACTGTCTTGAACTTAGTAGACCACTGAAACTACATTTGTATTTTGATTTCTTATCTCAGTCTTGACTACATTTAAGTACCCAGATCTGTATCAGACAATAAATAAAAAATGCATGCTTTCATCCTGCTTACACTAAGCTCTTGTTAGTGAAATTATAACAGTATATATTGGCTATCATGTTGCAGCTGCTTGTAATGTTACCAAATTCACTAGACAGCTGGGTTAGAATGTGGTTATTGCCCAAATTAATATTATGTCTATAAACAGAAGAATTCCATGTAAATGTGCAAGATATTTACCTTTCCCAAAGGACTGAATATGCTTCTATAGTGTGGGTGGCCATAATTTTCAGATCAGTGTAATAAAGAAATCTTTATATTGAAACATGGTGATTAATCGTTTTCAAAGGTGTTATTTCTTATATGGGTTGATTTTAATGCTGTTTGTTATGTTTAGCCATATCCAGAAGATCCAGCAGTGTACAAACCACTCTCCCAGGAAGAGCTGCAGAGGATAAAAAATGAAAAGAAACAGAAACAAAATGAGAGGAAACAGAAGATATCAGAGAATCGCAAACATTTGGCCAGTGTACGGGTTGTACAGAAGAACCTTGTCTTCGTGGTAGGGCTGTCTCAGCGCCTAGCAGATCCAGAGGTGAGCAGTTCATACTTGCAGATCTAGCTCTTAACTTGCTGCCATGAAGCATTGGAATACCCTTGTGTCTCCCTGAAGGGCACAAAATGAAGCAGTGTTGAGAAGGTTTGCTGCCATGAGTGAGACCCCCTCTTCTTAAGAGAACTTAGCTCCTTCCTCCATAATAATTTCAATAAGCGTTTCTGTCTGTTTTAGGGGATACAGGTTCTCTGCAATTTTTTTTATTCGGGGGGAGGGAAGTTGTTCTTTTTTTAATAATGGCAGTTTAGTTTTAAGCTAAAAATTAGCATAAGGACTTCTTAGGTACTCATTTTCCTAGATTGGATCTGCTGGCACTATACAGCTGTGTCATGAATCACCAATTCTAAAATGGGAGCTTGGTTGGGTTACTGAGAACTGAGGTACAGTATCACACATCTGTAGAGACAGAAGAAAAAAGCCAACACTTGGAAGACCCATAAGGATTATGTCCTTAAGAAGTTGTGGGGGGAAAAGTTAATAAGAGGAAGACCCCCAAAAAAGTTGGTTTACTGCTCTGCATCATCAAAAATAAGGTTTTCATTTGAGAAAACTGATTATGTTTAAAATGCTTTATTTACTTCAGTCATTGTCATCGCTGCAGGTGGCCAATGGAGTAAGTGCTAATGCATAAAAGTATCTTGAATTCCATATGGAGGAAATGTACTGCAGGATAAGATAGATATCTTCAAAATTACGGTGCCAGATTAAATTCACCTTATCAGACTAAATTATCTGGAGAAGTCTCATACATAGAAGTGGCTGTTTCTGAGGTCTCAGAGTATGGTCTGTATTTTGGTAGACTGGTAAAGAGCAAGTGTAAAAAGCTGCTTTTAGTGAAGGAGAAAGAGAAAAAGGAAGGATAAGAAGGGAAGAGAAAAAGTCAAGTTAAAACTGATCTGGTGTATAACACTTCAGTATGTACTAAAATATAGCAGCAAGTATTTGCAAGCAGCTGTCAGCACTGGCTTGGGGCTATTTATCATTGAAAAATGCAATATGAATTTATTATTAAAATTTAGTTTCTTTGACCAGATGGAGGATTTGTAATTAAGAGAAATAGTAGTAAATACAGTTGATTCCTTTTTTTTTTTTTAAACCTCTGATAATATTCTCTGCTGTCATATTGTACCAGGAATGTAATCTGCAATATGCTTGGGTATAAAAGGGAAGGTTTCTTTAAGATTGTCAATCTGTTGTGGAATGATGCCTGGTGAGTGGGTGTAGTAGGTTTCAAGAGGGTGTAGACCAAGTGAAGAGCAGTCAGAAGAGACCAGTGAATGACTGGTTGTCTGTACAATGTCGCGTGTAGTTCTTTGGGATGTTCCAAGTGTGATGCTGTTCGTTGTTGAAGTCATTGATGCTTGCGTGGGAAGGGAGAGGGGTAGTCTAGTTCTTGGATCAGTACAGTTTAACTGCACTATCCAATGCAATATGAAGATGGAGCAGAGGAAGCAAATCTTCCTTTATAAACTCTCAGGTTATGATCTAGATCAGAAATGCCCTTTTTTTGTCTAGCTTCAGTCTTGAGTAGTCAGTACTTTTGCACCTTCTTCCATCACAGAAATGGAAAAAAAAAAGGGGCTTTTGGTATAAATGTGTCAAATATGTTGCCAATTTCATTGGCACACAGGTAAGGGTTATTTAGCAGAGTTGCTTAATATGCTGGTGATGTTCTTGCTTTGCACAGGATCCCTAAATGGCACAGGATCCCTAAATGATGTGTTAGTACTTATTGATTCCAGGAAGGGCAAGACGACTATTTTTTTTTCCTTTACAGATGTGATAGTCACTCATTCATTTCAACATGATGTTGATTCTGATATGTTTTTTCTTGTCCCTGAAAAATGTTCCTTTCAATTTCATCAGATGAAAAAACATCTGATTTTGATGTTTTTTTCTTGCCCCTGAGAATGTTCCTTTATTGTCTTCCTTTACTTAGTCTGGTCATTGGAAAACTTGAGATTATTTTAAGCTAATGGTTTACTCCCTTTTTCTTTGGAGTGTGGGGCATGGCAGTCAGGATTCAGCATTTTGTACCTAGTAATTAATATAGCTGAATGCAAGTTTAAGGTGTTACTTGGAAATGAGAATGAATGTGATTTTTATTTTTTTAAATTAAACTATAAAACAGATATATACAGGAGCATTTTATGCTAAATGGGATTTTTTTGCCAGGGTGGGATTTGGATAATCAGAAATTACCCAGAAAGATTTTTTTAAAATGCAGCATGAAATGTGGGATATTTGTCATTAAAGTTCTGCAGTGACAACATACTTTGTATTGCAAGTAATCATGTTTTCATGTGGGAAAACAAATCTAAATCTTTGTGCTCTTCTTTTAGGAGAGACCTGGTTTTTATTAGTTAAAGGTTTTAGCTGCGCAGTTTCACAGAAGAATAAGTACACCTCTGTATGAATTATAAGTATACCACTTGGACTTTCTTTTCTTGTAGGTTTTGAAACGACCAGAATATTTTGGGAAGTTTGGCAAAATACACAAAGTTGTCATCAATAACAGCACATCATATGCAGGCTCACAGGTAAGTTAGAAGTCTTTGTAATTTTTTTTATTTTAATTCCTTTAGAAAATACATGTGTACAGAGTGAATCTAGGGCTCCCTGTTTCTGATTAAGCAATAGGTAAGAAAAAAATGCCTTGCAAGAGTCAAATTACTATTAAGTTACTGAGGTATTTTCCTACCAGACTCTCGAAGTTGGACGCAAAATGCAACGTAGAAAGATTGAAAATTGGGAGACCGGATGAGAAACTTGAAAGAAGCAGCAATATGGCACTTAGTCATTAGTCTGTGTTTTGGTGATAAAAATTAAATATTTTTAGAACATTCATGCAAAATACTGATACATTTTCTCTGTTCTTCATTCTTTATGCATCACATATTAGTTTTTATGGCTTCTACCTTGTTTTTTAGTCAGTTTCTTGTTAAAAACATCAAGCCCTGAATATATCAGTTTATGAAGTGGGTGGCTTAGAAGGTGACTTAATGATCAGATCTGTCTGGGGAAAGAAGAACAAGTAAATAGTGTATGTTTTCTTCCTAGGGTCCAAGTGCCAGCGCGTATGTAACCTACATCCGGTCGGAAGATGCCCTCAGAGCCATACAGTGCGTCAATAATGTGGTGGTAGATGGCAGAACACTTAAGGTGGTAATAGTTTTATGTTCTTGTGTATATGTTCTAGAACTCTAATATCAGGGATTTGTATACACTTTTGTTTGTATGGGTATGCTTGTATTGCTGACCAAGAATGTCCAGTCCATTGGCTTTTGACTTCTCTTCCTGGTATTAATCTCAAAATGGAAGTTCAGTGAGCATCCAGCAGGCAGTGTTTTGGTGGGTTGGCAGATAACTTCTTAAAGCAAAGTTTGAGACAAAGATATGTACCTCCTCCCCAAGCTCACAGTGGCTTTTTTGTTGTATAGCATAATAGTACAGTGTGAAAACCCACTGTTTGCTTTCAGAGAACATTTCTGTAGTCTGTGCACACCTCTCAAAAGCTCCCTGGGAAATCAAAGTTTTTTTCCCTTTGGTGTGTGTGTGTGTAAACAGGTATTCAGGCTGATTTGGCCAAATTGGTAGCTATAGAAAATCTAGTTACTATTCATTTCCTGACCCTGCCATTTGCCTCCTTATGATTATGCAAATACTTACTGAGGCTCTTACTTTGGCATTTATATAAATTGGATGAAAATAAAAATACATCCTAATTAGCTCATCTTCAAGAATGTATAGATTTCTTACAAATGGACTTTTTATGCTATCTGCATCAAAAATGCATTATGATGGAATTTCAAATCTTGAAGTAATTTTTTAAATATAACTTTTTTTTTGTATTATATGGCTAAAGGCATTTTTAACCTCCAGTACTTAATTTTTTTTTTCTTCAGGCATCATTAGGTACAACAAAATACTGCAGTTATTTTCTAAAAAATATGCAGTGTCCAAAACCAGACTGCATGTATCTACATGAACTAGGTGATGAAGCAGCCAGTTTCACAAAAGAAGAAATGCAGGTAAGTGTAGTGAATGGGAGACACATGAAATGTGGCATGTATGTCTTACTGTCTATGATTTAGTCTAATATATGTAATGTGTTTGCTGAATGTTATAGCACCGATGAATTTTGAAATCTAGAAGGTGATTAACTGGTTGGGTATTGCAAAGAACAGTTAGTTCAGTTTTTTCCATTGCATGCTGTTTTTAAAGTCTGAGAAGTCTGGTAAATACTCATGAGGCAAAAAGATGAAGACAAACTCTTTGTCAAGAATTCAAGTAACCTGAGCTAACTATCCCTTTTTTCATACTAAAGTAAGGTAGTGTAATTTTAGATCTCTGTGAATGAAGTTAATGCAGATTTGGGTTTTACTGTAAAATTGGTGTGTGTGGACAGTTATTATGAATTGACTCTTGTGCTGTGACTGACCAGGCTGTCTGAATCCCGAATAACCTTTCTAGCCTGTGAAGCATTTAGAAACCATTTGTAAATAAAACGTTGAGGGTCACTGTAATAGCACATCAAAAACGATGTGGGGATATTTTTACTATCTCAACATCAAAATGCTTATTGTCTAGGGTAGGGAACCAATTAAATGGATAGCTTTACTGGCTCAAATGTGTTGCATTCTGAGGTCTTGTGGTCTGCCTCTGTCCTTCTACATGAGGTATGGTAAAGCTTTTAAATTCAAGTATGCCAGCCTTGCATCTGTGCTGTAGTTTTTGCATGTGGTCTGTCCATGAAGCTGAGGGTCCCTAACCTTAGTGCCAGCACAAATGTTGTTCTAGTAGAATTTTTTGATGTGGTAGGCTGATGTAAGCCAGAGAATAAAGAAGAATATCCATATCTATTAAATACTTTCCACAAATTATTTCTGAGGATTTCTGCAGATAATTGCAATAGAAGGAGAAATTCAAGGACAAGTTGCAAACCAGACCTCCTTCCCTGTTTGTTTCCGTGTATTTCTCCCTCTTACCTAGATCTGTTACAGATGCATGTTTGAGGGTATGTTCCTGCCTAATTTTTAAAAACTTTTTAGTTTTTTATAGACCTGTCAACCATGAATTTATTTAATCTATTTTGAACCTGTTGATACTGCCAACCCTTCAGTTTTTTGTGCCAGCAAGCCCCAGAAGTTCACTAGCTGTTTTGTAAAGTGTTTTCTTTTGCCAGTGTTAAACTGCTAACTAGTTAAGTTTTGTCAAGTGTCCCTTAATCTTGGCTTTGTAGTGCCTGCTGAAAACAAAACCCCTTACTCACCTTATTCATTGCCTTTGTGATGTGGCAAAACTTGATCTAGTCTCTCCCAGTTTTCTTTCCAAATCATAGTTTCTGGCCTTTTAAACTTCTGTACTTTCGTCAGGATTTAATTTTTGTATATGAGTTTCCTCAGGAGTCTTGAGTGGATTTTACATCATCTTGGTGACTTACATCGTGACTTCCTTCCCTGTTCCTTGTTATATTGCTTAAACTTTTTTTGAATTTCATATTGCCTTAAAAGTAATTGGAAATTACACACCTGTTAAGTACATTGTCCTTTTGGTGTGCCAGCTTTCCTGTATTTGAGTTAGTGTCAGTGAATTTCCAGGTCCGTTTAATGAGATTGAATGTTCATTGTTGCAGACTTTGTATTTAAAAAAAAAATTGTCAATGGATGAATTTGTATTGTGGGTTACATAATTAGTGCATGTAATTATTGTGGCAAACTAAAAATAATTGGTAGAACTCCAGGAAGTCTCGGAAAGTGAAGCTGGGAATTTTAGGTGGGTTGGAGATGCCGAGTTTGGCCTCTGGGTTGTCTGTTAATAAAACACAATTACTGCAAGCTCCTATATAGGATTTTAAACTTGTTTCTTTCTTGCATTTATGTGGCAAGTAAACCAACTTAAGACTGACACATGGTGTACCTGGCCATGGTATTCAGTCTTTAGTCACTGAAGCAGGTTGAGAGATCCAGAGAGGTTTCTTCTTACTCAGCTGCTTAACGTGTGCAAGTCGTTAATTGTGCAAATCTGTGCATCAGCCTAATTGCTAAAGTTGTAGTTGAATGGTGAAAGAAGCATTTTCAGGATGCAGAATATCTCAAGGTTTGCATTTAGGTGAGCCATACTGTAGAACCACACTTTTTCCTACTGTAAGTAGCAGTTTGGATGTAGACACTGACAAAGTGGATAAGGTGATGCATACACCAGATGTTTCAATCCTTCTTGAGAGGTGTATAAGTTGACTGCATAAGGACATGTTCAGAATCAAACAGTAACGGAGAGCTGGAGAATTACATGGCAGAAGAATGGAGGCATTAATAGGATTTGACCTGAAGTATTCCAGTGCGATACACAGTTGGCCTTTTACAGGTACCCATAAGGGAATGTAGTTTATCGACAGCACTATTTTTTGTATTTTGTCTATTCATGCTTAATTGTTTAAAAAAAGGTTATATTTTTCTCTTAGGTTTCTCTTCCATTCTTGTTCTAACAAAATATTAAGGAATTATTGTAAAAAAAAGTTAAATTTTGTATGTACAAGTAGTGTAAAAGCTTCTAAATCAATACTGAAGATGTGATCGATAATAACTTCGGTGTTTCAGACTTAAAATTTGGAAGACCTGACCATAAATCTTGGCATATATTTGCTTTGGTAGAGGACGTGTTCTAGTATCTGGAAACTGTAAAGAGAAGCTATTGACAACTTCAAATTCACTGTTTTATTTTGTATGTTGATTCAACTCATAACAATACTTAACTTACAAGTCGTAATTCTTAGGTTGGAGTGTCATAACAATATACAAAAACCATGAATGCTCATCTTGAGTTTCAGATGTTACTTTAAATGTTGAGGGTAGGAGTAAATCTTGCTGGTTTTGCTCTATATATTAAGCCACAGAATATTATCTGCAAGCTAGACTGAAAAATACTACCTTCTTTCACTTGCCAGATTCTAGTACTCTGTAGTTGGATTGGACCTCCACAATTTCTGAAAGCAAGAAATTGTTCTCAATTGATTCAACTAGCTGAAAGAATATTTCAATTTTTCAGTTGTTAAAAAGAATGATTAGAATATACTGCTAGTCATGTCATACACCTCAGCTGTTTTATTAAGCCAATATAAAATTACTGTCATTTTGGAAGAACTTCTTGTTTAAAAGGAAAAACTTCTTTGTTCCTTCCCATCTTCTGAAAAGATTAGTATGTTTGAAATGTGCCTTGGAGGTGTCACTGTTTGTGATTTCTATGGTGTATTTGTGAAGCTCTTGATTAGAACTGAGGAGCAAGTGCTAATAAGGTTGTAGGTGCTTTTCTGCTTTAGAAGTCTCAACAAATTATCAATAGGTAGGTACATTCAAGTGATTTCTAGGCAAGTTTTAGAGCCATTGAGATGATATCTGTGTTGAGAGTGAGAAGCACTGTTTTGAGTTTGACAGGAGTGACCTGATAAGTTGTAAAGGCTAAAGCTTTGGGACATATTATATATATGGGCATATTATATATATTAAAAAATATATAACTATAAATATATATACTAAACCAGTATTCATTCATTGAGAGTTTCTCTTTACTTAGGCGGGTAAGCACCAGGAGTATGAACAGAAACTACTGCAAGAATTATACAAACTAAACCCCAACTTTCTCCAATTATCTACGGGTACAGTTGACAAGAACAAGAACAAAGTGACAGCACTGCAGAGGTATGATGCGTAAGTACTGATGCTGAACTGCCTGGTTGTTCTTTCTGGTTATTCCAAAGAAAACTTTTATTCCTCTCTGATCCCTCACATTGCCTAGTGTTTTTAGTACCTATCATATGATAAAATCTGATAGGTTTTCTTTGTGGAGAGACACATTGTTTAGGAGTGATATTCTCCAATTTAGTGTTCCCTCTGAAGCCGCTCCACATTCCTCCCAGGCAGGAGAGGAGAATTGGAGGCACAGAAAGTAAAGATCAGAACAATTTACTGGAAACAACAGTGAGATAAGAAAACAAAACAGTAAGAGCAACAATACAAATGACAGAGGGTACAAGAAAGAGTCAAATGATTCACAAGTGATTGCTCACCCCACGGAAGCCCCCTGCCCTACTGACCACTTTGTCTTCTAGGCTGTGCTGGCCTATAAGAGAGCCCTCCCCCAGTCCCCAGAAAATGACTTAAGGTGGTATAGAATTGATGCCTCCTTGTTCTAGCCATGTCCCTTCCTGCCTCTTGCAAACATTAACCCTGTCCTGGCCAGAACCAGGACACATGCACCACTTTGTTCTAAAACAGAGTGTGTGTCTTAGGAAAGAAACATGTGTCTGCATTTGGATCAGTAGTTCAGAACAAGGTATTCTGAAAGAATACCTTATATTTTACATTTGCAAAACCAAATGTATTAGTTAAAGACCAGATGTCTACTATCTTAGTATGGTGTCATTATAAATGCAGTCTGTATTTTTATAACTGAGATACCTTATAACCTTAGTATGTTCTTTTACATCATAATTTATAGTGCAGTCCATATATTTTTACTATGTTGTAATTGCAGATATCACTTATTATCGCTTGCTAAAATAATATTCTGTTGATGTAGTTTGTTCAGTAAGTTGTGAAAAGATTTCTGTCCATATGAGTATATAGTCACACAAGGATAAATGAAAGTCTGAGGTTATCAGTCCTTAATTATTCATTCAAATGTCATATTTACAATAAAGAAATAAAAACTGTTGGCAATTTCTTCCACTCTGTTTTGTAGGAATTTGATAAAGGAGGTGGGCAGAGGGGAATGTGAAAGTTAAATTGCACTTCATATATACCTTGGCCTTTTATTCAGAGTTTGTGTTGTGTACCAGTTCATGCACTACTGAATTTTTCAGACAATAGTTTGCCAGTGGCAGCATCACTGTGCAGCCATCTAAACAAGAAAGTGGGTACTGTATCTAAAATATTATCCATACATCTTGAATGAGCAGAATACAATTCTGAGAACTGGTATTCCAGCTGGTGTACTGGGACTATTTTCTTTAATTTCTGGAGGTAGTTTCTTATACACTTTGACTGCAAATGGTCAGGGCTTCCAGAGGAATCTTTTTTTCTTAAGGACAGAGCTGCTTCTTACTTCTTACCAGGCATTGGTTCAATATTGACTTCAAAGGTAAAGTGCCACAAGCAAAACAAATACACCACTTCCTGAATTTGGTTATTATTTTATGTTTGAAATCTGAACTAATTTTAATTTGAAGCCTAATTAGATCCCAGCAAAACAAATTATACCAATGTGGGAAGAATGTGCTATCTGAAACTGCAGCAAACTTTTAAACCTTTAGGAAGCAATTAGGAGTTGGAGCTTGGCTAGTCTGTGGTGCTAACATTTAGCACTTAGGGAAAAAATGGCATGTTCCTCTAAAGGCAGCAAGTGGTAATTTTTGGAGGTAATTTCTCTTGTCAGTTGGAACAGCATAATCACAGCTCTGTTCTTTGCTAATACCTAGGTACCACCTTTAGGGGTTGCAAAGTGAATTTCTTGCTGCTAGGATTTTGACATGTTTCATCAAGACCCATCTCATCAGTACAAAATGTAGCTTTTGCACTGGTGAATGCACATTGTTCTTTCACAGTTCCTAGCCAACTGGGTTCTTGTAGGATTGTTTTTGTAGGATTCATTGATATGATATTCATATTTCTAAAAGTTTGTCACAGCCTCTGACAACTCTGAAGTGGTTCTTGTGTTTCTGGGGTGCAGAATCCTGTTTCATAATGGAATGAAACAGAAGCTGAGTTCTAAGCAGTAGATGCTTAATTATAAATATCCAGTAGTAGAGAACAGTTTGTTAAACTCTTAAGTGTTTTTCTACAACTGTTTTAATTTGGAAAGTCCTACTTGCAGACATTATCTTCCTGCTGAAGACAACTGTTAAAATCCCCTAGGGCCGCTTTGTGTACTGTCTCGTGGTATGTTACTTGATAGTCGGGGTGACTATGTTCTCTTAAAATTGGAGATATATTCCACATTTAAAACAGGTCGGGTTTTTTTTTTCTTGATGACATTTTTCTGAAGAACTGAAATGAATGTTTCCTTATGCTACAAGAAGAACCAATTATGAAGCACGTGCTGATCTTTTAGAGAACAGCCCTTCAGAGACATGCAGCCTGAAATTAACTAAAACAAAAAAAAACCCCACATGCACAAAACCCTCTACCTCACAATATAAACCAATTTGTTTCTCTTGGACTTGTTTCTCCCTTTTTCCTTGGATGCAAAATTTACTTTTAACTGGCATTTTAAAGTTAGTTTTAGTATAGAGATGGCTTTGCACTGTAGTGAACATAAATTTGGATATTTAAAATAAATCTGCTAATGGATTGACAGTTTTGATATATCTAGATTTCAGTTCATCTTTGTACAAGTGAGACTGTTAAATGACAGATATTCTGCTGCTGCTGTCTCTTCATTCCCTGCTATTCTGTATCTGATCAATTCACTAGCTGTGACTTAGTCGAAATATGTGCAAAGCCAAGATGAGATCTGTAAATCAGGTCAAGGTACTCATCTATGTACATATTGTATAGGTAGTTGAGAAAAGATGGGTGCAGGATAGCAAATTTTAAAGTACCAACATTTGAGGGGAGCTGTTGTGGTGTGTTCTGGGAGCTTACAACAGGGAGCTACTATTACTAATTTTATCTGAATAGAAGTAGGAAATGTTTGTGTTGCTATAAGCAGTTCATGAAATTTCCAGGTTCTGACTGCGAAATTTGTAAATTGACTTAAAAATGCTGAGTAAATGTTGGACCATGTAGTAGCATCATACTAACATAGGGGAGCATCAGGAGGGTCATATATGTTAATCTTTTTTTTTTTGTGAAAGCTGCTTCCTTACTAAGACAGGACTTGGACACTTAAACCAGCTCCTAATAGAAGCAAAAGAAAAGCTACAGGTGACGCAGAAGAACTTGAGAACACAAAAGCAGATTTTTTTATAATAAGATTGCAGGGTTAACAGACAACACTGTATTTTAATCCATTTGGTTACAGACTATATTCCATTTTGCTTAAATTTGTACAGAATGTAACTATTTACAGCAAAAATTTGGGATTTGAGTCCTCTCTTGAACTTTTTTCAGTTCTAATATGCACTCTAAAATGAAATTTAGTATCATTTTATAAAAAGGAAGTAATTATGGCGTTAAACAAGAAATGAAAGGTCCAGTAATTTGAACAGTATGTTTGGCTGATCTCATGGTCTGTTGGTAAAGCTGTGGATTCCTGTGTAGTGTAAAACATAAAACTTCATCTGTTGTGGCCAGGCTTGATAGAACTTGGAATATAAAACATGTATTAAAAAAAGAATGACCGAGTTTGTGACTTACAGAATTTAAAATAGTTATGGGCTAAAAGGCAAGTAATTCTAAATGAGGTATGCAGAGGTCTGGACACTTGAACTGTTGATGGCATTTTTCATTTTTATTTACATTTTTTTCTTCTCCCTCAAATGGGCAAGTTTGCACTTTAGGACTGGCAAAGCAGCTATCTATTCAGGAAACAAAACAGAATTCCCTCTGGTTTTCTCTCTACCTATCCCACTAATTATTTTTTTAAGTCACTGCCATTTAAAATCTGAAAAATAATATCCAGATAAATCTATTGTTATGGATTGTCTGGCACAAGGATTTATTTTCCCAGTGTTTACAATTTTTAAAACACTTTCTTCATAACTTGAACTATTCTATTTTTTTTTTCACTCTTGCCTTTTTCCAGACCCAACAGTAATAACAAAGATGCCTGGCCATCATTACAGAGTTCAAGTAAATCAGCCAACGGTTTAACAATGGAACACAGGAAAACGCCTCCTATATTAGAAAATGGCACAGACCCAGAACACATGACTCCAGATGGTGCAGACTCAGATTTCGGGTAATTGTGCTGCCTTTTATACTTCAGATAGCTTGCTTTCTCTCTCACTGATTGGTGTGGAGGGAATGATTCTTCAGTCTCTCTGGTTGGAGACTGGATACAAATCCTGATCAGGTCACAAAAAGCTGGGCTTAGTATAGCCCGTATTAAAAAGACTGATTGGCAGATTGTGCAGGAGAACCCCAGCATGAAATTAGTAAGTGACAGTACAGGTAATGGCTGAGGGAAACAGAATAACCAGGGGATCAAGAACTTTTACAGCTGCACAGTCCCAGTCAGAGCTGAGCCTGTGCTTTTTTTCTATACAGAAGCTTCCACAAAAGTAACACACTATTTGCTGTACATCAGGAGGCTTGTCATTTGGAAAAGCTTCAGTAAAGGCAAGTTAAATGTTAGGGGTAAAATATCTGTCATTTCCTCCAGTGATGTGTTCCAGAAAGATAACACACAGAGAAGTGTTCCCCCGTTACCACTCAGAGGGACAGCAGGGCAGCAGATTCAACTGAGGCATCTTTGTGTAGAGGAAGTAATTCATCTGTTTACAATAATCTCTTACTGCCAGCCAACATTTTTTCTTTTTTGATGCCCTTCTTGAATAGAACTGGTGTCTTCTTCCACCTTATGCATCACTTGCAGTTACAATCTCAGTGTGTAGTCATGCTGGTTTGTTCTTCATAGACCTCTTTAGGTAATAAATGTTAGGCTCATTCAGAGGTTGGATGGGAAAAAAACAAGGTAAACCCTAATATTTCAAGCATTGATGCTGCTGATTAGGTAGCCAGTCTTCATTTTAAATCAATTTTGACCCAATGCATTACAATGGAGGATGGTGTTGAAAGTGGTACCTTCTTGTCAGGCTAAATAGTCCCGTTGAGGAGTGATCAGAGAGCCTGTGAATTGCATCTCAGTCGTGATGTGCAGTTCTTTTTTTTTTCCTGAAAATAATGTATTTAATGTAAGTAAAAATATTGTAGTCAATAGATAATGAGCCTTTTTCATGCCTGAAGACTGGAAGTCTGTCTTGCAAATAAAGGTGCCTTAGGCAGGTTCAAGTATAATAAACATTTTCATCATTCAGATTGTCAGTAAAAGTTGTCTAACTTAGTGCCTTAGGCAGGTTCAAGTATAATAAACATTTTCATCATTCAGATTGTCAGTAAAAGTTGTCTAACTCATAGCTTTTTGAACTGCAGTATTGTGACTGTTAGCTCTCTAGGAAAAGAATTTGACTGGAGTATCTGCTCTTGAGTCAGAATTGGTCATGTAATGAAGAGTCTACAGCAAACTTCTGTGCTATAGGTATTTGGAAATTACTAACCAAAAGCAGTGTGTTTCAAATGGAAGAGCTTTATTCACACTGTTAGATCACTAAGTAGAGAGTATTTGTAAGTCTTCACTGGAGTAATGCAGTGATTTTTCTTTTATAGTCGTAAATATTTCAGCTTAATTTATCTGTTTGCGGTACTGACTCAGTGCTCTTTTTTCACAAAAGATGTATTGATGATTACTCTTACAGTTTCTTTTAGAATGGAGAAGTAATTCCACTGGGTTTTGATTAGTCATTTTGAGATGAGGGGAAAAATTACAAGTGGAAGAAATCTTACGAATAGTTGACCTGACTGTATGGCTGTATACAGTAATCAAACTTTGCAGCAGCGAGGGCTGTTTGAAAACAAGGTGTATCTAGAATCTGAAGTCTGCACCCAGTTAAAAGAAATTGTACACATATTTTTCAATATCGTGACTGTAATTTGACTTGTATCACATTGTGGTCTCTTAGTGGAACTGAAATTCATGTTCTTACTTCTGATGGTTGTTTGTAGAATCTGTATATTGGCCTGCACAGCCTGATGCTTGTGCATCTTTTCTCATGGGTAGATGAAAATGAGTACCTTGAAGTTGCAAAGCAAAGATTTTAGTGTGAACTTAAATAATACCATTTCATTAGTGCCGCATTTAGCATGATCGAGGCAACTCACAGATGCCCATAAGAATCTTGAATCCTGAGATGTGTGCCATTTCAGCCAAGTCACAATAATTTGCAGTGAATGTCTTTCTGAGGTGGTTTTCTGCTGTATCTTACGTTATCCTTATTTTTGGCAGTTTTTTATGCTATGTTTTCTTTTCTCCCTTCTGTCATCTCAAACCTCAGTTTTTTTAGCTTAAGACTAATGTCTGCTAGTTAAAATCTTAAAAGCTGGTGGGAAGCTTAACTTGCCCCCAAGACTAAGCTGTTAATTTAGTGTTTTATCTCTCCCAGATTTATTTAGGATTTGTATGGAAACTGAAAACTTGTGTGTTTGGAAAATAGATCTTTTCAAGGTTCTTTACAGTAGTATCGTAGATGGAACTGACTGCTACAAAATACTGTCCTGGTATAGAGTTCGTGGGTTTTGTATGGCATAGAGTTGCTATGAGCATGTTCAAAACTTTTTTTGTTCCTTAAGGTGGTCAGCAAGCAGAATGGAGAGTGGTGAAAAGTATTACAGTCTATGAGAAATGATTGGAATGATTATGACTAAAAAGCAATCTCATAAAAAATAAGTGGACTTTCCTCCTTCTTAATTTCTACTTCTTAATTTTTGTCTTTATTTTAAGGCTTTTCTTCCACTACAAAAGCAAATGTTGATTTTTTACGTTAAATACTTGAGTCTCTTACTGTCTTTTTCCCTCCCACTTTTGCAGCCCTATCGATAAACCTTCAGATTCCCTCAGTATAGGAAATGGTGACAGCTCTCAGCAGGTAAGACACAAAGATAAGTGCTCTGAAAGTAACAAGTGGGTTTGAGGGCTTAGTGCAACTTACAGTTGAAGAAGCAAATATTTTCAGAAGTGTATCATAATTGGGTGTTGGAATGGACTGTCTCAGGCGGTGGTGGAGTCTCTGTCTCTGGAAGTGTTTAAGAAAAGACTGGATGTGGCACTTAGTGCCATGGTCTAGTTGACAAGGTGGCGTTTAGTCATAAGTTGGACTCAGTTATTTCAAAGGGTCTTTTTCCACTCTGCTTGACTCTGTGATAATTTTAAGCAAAATTTAAAAACGCTATTGCTAAGTTGATTTTCTGTTTGACCTTGTGCTGAGCTATATATTAACAAACCTAATTATGGCCAGAAGTTTTGAGGAAACTTGTCATCTGAGTTAGTGAAGAATATTTTATATATAAACTCATGTCCTAATTTTTCTCTTTCTCTCTTGCTCGTAGATAACAAACAGTGACACACCTTCACCACCACCTGGTTTAACAAAACCCAATCCAGTTATACCCATCAGTTCATCTAATCACAGTGCACGGTCTCCTTTTGAAGGGGCTGTAACAGAATCACAGTCGCTCTTCTCTGACAACTTCCGGCACCCTAACCCCATCCCTAGTGGGCTTCCTCCATTCCCCAGCTCTCCACAGACTTCGAGTGACTGGCCCACAGCACCAGAACCACAGAGCCTCTTCACATCAGGTACATCCATAGATTACATGGCTGGGTATTGCTTGCTTTTGCAGTTGCTTAAAACTTGTACACAGTTGTACAGAGCTTACAACTCTGTAGAATGTAAAATTCTAGGACTTGTTCCAAACTGTGTTTCCGCCCCTTACAAATGGTTACGATTTGTCACATAACTACAGGTGAATTGCACTGACCTAAGGTTTTCTTCTTAAAGAGCTTTCAAGCTGCAGGGCTAAATTATCAGTGGTTATTTTAGTTTTTCTTAGCAACATGCTTAGGATATCACATGTATGCTTTAATATTTAGAGTTACAGGTTTTTATTGAGAGTGGGGAAAATACATGGTGTCAGTATATATTGGTGTGATAATCTGTAATTCTAATATCAGAAGCTGTTCTGTAGAATTCAGGATTTTCTTAGTATCTTGCATAGTTACCTGAAGGTGTCTGATCTTTCTCTTTCGGAGTTGAGATTCTATAAATTCAGACAAGTTATTTTTAATTTCATCAGCTGAAAGATACCTTTCAGCTTTCAGGTACTCTCTTATGAAATACCTTGTCATATGCACGAAACATCATTTTAGTTAAATAATTATATGGTCTTGGGAATGTTTAACAGTATTTGAGAGCTCACAAATTATAATTGTGAGGGAATGGTTAGAAAACTAAATGAAACAGTATCAGTAAAAAATTGAATGTAAATAACATGTTATGATATAGTTGGTTTACTTAGTGATTAGTCATCTTTTGATGTTTATCTTGCTCCTGGATATCATAATTCTGTTTAAAAACAGTATTACCAAGGAAATTCCTTTCTGCTAAGGGACTTGATGCACCAATTTTGTGAGAATTAAGTAGCAGTGAGAGACCATTTCCAGGTAGTAGAGATCATAGTTAATATTAAGTGTATGGTTGCTCTTTAAATAAGAATGCAAAGGACAAGTTCTTGTTGGTCTAGCAATTCTTTATCATCATGGATTTTAGAGTGAAAATGAAAGTGTAGATCTCTGCTCTGAGAGGATACTGAGCCTTCTTAGAGTAGCAGACCAGCTCCCTACCAGCAGAGGGAGTTAATGTTGCGAGTGATGCTACCCTGTACTTAGCAGCTTGCTTGGCCACGATTTTGAGGAAAAATATTGAAGATAGACCAGCATTCACTGAACCTGAATAACAAACTTAACACAGTCATGAAAAGAAGTAGTAACTGAAAATGAAGACAAATTCTGATAACTTTTTTTGCAAAGCTGCCTCAAAATATTTAACAATATCTTGTAAAGCAGTTCCCTTTTTTTATTTTATCATTGTGTCTCCTCAAGAATTTGGCTTATTTCTCTTCATAATGGTAGACAGTAGGGGATTTTTTGTGGGTTTTGTTTGTTGGTTTTGGTTTTGTTTTTGAACTAGTGTTCTGAGGTCCTTTCTTTTGAGAGGGAACATCCTGCTTATCTATTTATATTATTTATATTTATTCTAAGCCCTGTTACTTTCTTCTCCAACAGAAACTATACCAGTATCCTCCTCCACAGACTGGCAAGCAGCTTTTGGGTTTGGTTCCTCCAAACAGCAAGAGGACGACTTAGGGTTTGATCCCTTTGACATCACCCGCAAAGCCTTAGCAGACCTGATTGAGAAGGAACTGTCAGTCCAAGACCAACCTTCCCTTTCGCCTACGTCTCTTCAGAACCCTACACCACACACTACAACTGCCAAAGGGCCAGGTTCTGGATTCCTGCATCCTGCTGCACCCACAAATGCCAACTCTCTCAGTAGCACCTTTCCAGTCATGCCACAGAGGTTTCCACAGTTTCAACAGCATCGAGCAGTTTACAATTCCTTCAGTTTTCCAGGCCAAGCAGCTCGCTATCCTTGGATGGCCTTCCCACGCAATAGCATCATGCACTTGAACCACACAGCAAATCCCACCTCAAACAGTAATTTCTTGGACTTGAATCTCCCACCACAACACAGCACAGGTCTGGGAGGGATCCCTATATCAGGTAGGTGAATAGGGACAGCAGTGAATATGACTTAATTCATGCTCTCAGCTTCTCTGAGTCAGAACGGGAAAAGGAAATAGCCAGCAACAAGCGGTAGACTGTTACCTCTTGACTGTCATACTAGGTTATGAACAGAGGGAAGAATATTGTTTTAAATAGATCCTTTGTTAATCCAAAAAGAAAATACAAAAGAAAAGTAACTGGACATTTAGCCTTGTAAATATTGAGCTTTATAAGGAAGGTGGAGTATTATGTGCCCGCATAATTTTGTGCCAAAACAGATTGGTATTTTGGTTCTTCAGTCTTGCCAGACTGGCTTTACTTAAGAATAGGCCCTGGAAGTGCATTGTGACTTTCACGTTGACATGCAGGTGTTGACCAGAGTTCTTAAAGTTTTACAAAAAATTGTAATGCTGGTAATTTGTGCCAAATGTCTTGGCTGGGTTGTTCCCTCTTGCGCATAACCAAATGGCTGCACAATAAAACATTCAGTGCTGTTCATTTCTGTACTTCAGATGGCCTTAATATTGTGCTAATCTTCACTGAATGGATGCTTGCAATCTGTGTAAGAGGATTCATCCTGATCCTGAGTGATGTGATGTTGGAGAAAAATAAATGTGCAGTCATGCCACTTGTGGCTGCCCTGAGTGGATTTAACAGGCTCTTGCATCAAACATTACAACTAAGGAGCTAATTCTATCAATAATTGTCTTGATTAAAAATTCACTTCTGGGGTTTGAAGTCCTTTCATACTTCCATTTTAGCTTGTCCCAAGCAAATTCTCTTCTTGTAACAGGAAAAAATTGTATTGTATTGTAAAATGAACTGCAGGTAGAAAGTCTTTTTGTAGCCTTGATGTGGAGGAAACTGCTCCCTGAGATGTTGCCAGCATTGTTTTCTTTTCATGGTTTTAGAAGTACTAGCTTTACTATAAGAAAGTGACCTAGGAAAAGTTAGTGGTTTTTTGATGCTCTAGTACAAGAACTAATTTTGGCTGTTACTTTGCTGTACTTTGTCCTCTTTGAAGACTTGTTGCAGGTACCATACTGCTGTAGAGTCTTTAGGCTGATTCATGTATAAAAGCATGGTCCATACTACAAATGCAAGCAGTTCAAAACTCTATACTGGCAATGGCAAAGTTTTAAACCTGAAATGACTGATTCTGGTTGCACAAAAAAAAGTTGTTTCTGGCATGGAGTAACAAAGTACAGCATCCACAGCTATATTGTTGCTCCCTTTCTCCTAAACTACATAGAACTTTCAGAAAAACAACAGCACATCACTTTCCAACTCTACCACTCAATTGTAAAAACTTCTACTTTGAGGGGTCAATAACAATACTATCTTATGGCCTGGGGAACCAGAAAAATCCTTTAGTATTGAAAAGGATCTGTTCATAGTACAGGTTGATTCTAGGTTTGCAAAACTATTATTTTAATTTTAGTTAGCGGTTTGAAAGTGGAACTTTTTGTGTTTGTAGAAGACTTGTGGATCTTTTTTTCACCTTCTGAAGAGCAGGTTGTGTGGTGTTGGTTGATGCACAGCCCAGGCCATGTACTTACCCCGTATGTTTTAAGGTAACAGAATTGATACTTCAGTATGTCCTTTTTTTGTATGCAACTGCTACAACCAATTAATCTAAAAATGTTTTTGGCAAATACTGTGCTAAAACCAAAACTACTGCTGTAGTAACCATGGAAAGTTCCTTTGCGTTGGTCTTAATCCCTTGTTATAGAAAACATTGCTAGTTGACTGGCTGACAATTAGATAGCAGTTGCTGCAGTGCAAATACTTCTCAACTGATGTACGTCAGCTTTGATATATCTTGAGAAAAGAGTAATTTGCACAAGGACAGATTACTCCTTTTTCTTTTCCTGCTGCCAGAAATCAGCTGAACTCTCAGTTCTGGTTTAGTTTGCTGGGTTAAGAGTTTGTATTATTTATATTTATTTTAGTGTTCTAACTGCTTCAGAAGTACAAATAATTTGAAGGTCAGGAGATGACCTCATAGTTCTTTTCTTGTGTGCTAACTTAATAGTTTCCAATTTATTGACTATTTTTTTAATCTGCATCTCAAGTATAGGTCTCTCAATAAATCCCTTTTATAATCTGTTTGAAAAAATAATTCCTGTTCCTTGTATGCTTTTAATCTATCAGTAGCAAGTGCTGAATTACAGAATTTTCCTAGTTTCCTCGTGTAATCTGCAGATACATCTGTCTGGTGGGGTTGGGGAAAGAAAGTGGTGTCCAAGTACAGAGAACTCACAGGTATAAGACTTTATTTACTGTAGTTTATAATGCACCCCAGCTGGCCTGCTAGAAAGGCAGTGCATATCAGCTGTTTAGCAGTGTGGAACAGTTAGTTGTAGTACACCTGAAGCTCTTTTTTCTTGGCTCTTTTATTAGTCCATATTAGGGTGTTTTAGTAAATGTTACCAACTTAGCTGGTTCAGGTGTACCAGGAAAAGAAACTTCACATTCTGTCTTGTGGCAGAGACCCTCTACTGCTGTAAAAGCCGCATGTTTCTTAATGTCTTTAATTACAGTTTTTATAGGATTATAAATTCCTGAAGTAGCTAATACTGGACCAGTAACTGGTAAAAAAAAAAAGGTGGGTTTGAGAACAGGCACGTTAGTCTGTGTTTGCCTGCTCTATTTAATCAACCCTTTTGAAGCTTTTTATTTATGTCAAAACAGGCAGATCTAATAACTTCTATAAATTCTTATGTTAGTATAGTATTTTCTAGGCTTTCTAAATTCAAGTTGGTTTCACTAGATGTATTTGTGGTATGGAAGCTTATATTAAGAAAATAGTATCTTTTAATCTGCTGCTCTTTCTGCTTTAGGCATTATTATTCACATGAATTTGAAATGCCTGTGTGTGACATGTTAAATGTAATTTGCTGAAATTGCCTTTTGTTTATTTGAGAATCAGAGCTGTGCTGTATTCATAAGCCCACAGCTTCAGGCAGGGCTGTTCTGTGATGTGTACCCAATTTAAATGGAGGAACACAGGCACTACTACATTTCTTTTTTTAAATTAAGCTCTCACTTAAAAATAATTTCTATGTGGAATTTGGTTGCTTATTTCTCAAAGAAAGTAGTATTTATTATCTAATTCTGCAGTTTCCAGTGAAACGACACAATTGACTTCATAGATTTGTTATGTATGTACTTGAAATGTGTCATATTCATCAGGCATACATTTGTCCCCAACCCATATTTAAATGAACTTTTTGATTGATTTCCAAAGTAACTTTTTTCCCCTTCCCCCACTGAATCATATTTCAAGCTGTAGCAGATGTTTAAGGTTGTCATTTTCAGGGACAATTAAGCTTATTGCTGCTCTCTGGAGTGGGATTGATTAGATGGTTTACTGTGAAATTATAAATGTGTAACTGTTTCTGGAGAAAAGTTCAGTGACTTCTTCATGGACAGTGTGGTTGTTGCTACAAGCAATCTTACCCTGGATTGTATGCAAGTTATCCTAAGAATATTGGCTAGCAGCTATGCTTTGTTCAGCAGATAATGCCAAGGGAAAGATTGATTTACTGACAGTAGTGTGGGTAGGTGTGTGCCTTTATTTTTATTTTACTATAGGATAACAGGAAACTCTATGTAATTTGATAGCTAGTCCTATCATCTTTGCTACCCTACTGCCTGGTAGTGTGTTCAAAAATAATAGGTATAGTATGGGATCATAGAATAAGGTAGGATTCAGTTTAACAGTGTGTTTTGAGACAGATGCTTATAAAATGAGATGTATGCATATTAATTTGAAAATAGAGATATATAGTTTTATTTCTTGAATTTACTGAGTGTTTGGTAGTCATTGATTTTGTTACATATAAGTACAGTAAATACTCACAGAGTTAAAAGTATTAGGAGAAAGTTGAAAGTGGTTAGTCCACTTTCCCCATCAGTTCTATGCAAGATGAAGTACTTGACACATTTTGAAACACTGGCTATTACTTCATTTATTGATTTCCTAATTACCCTGAATGTAAAACTTTATCGTAAGCTCTCCATACTCCGTAATGAGGTAGTTTGTATTCTTCCAAGACTAGTCCTACACAATTATATGTATATATTCTTCCCAAAAAAATTGTTGAAACCTCTGAGTTGGAAGGGATCCACAAGAATCATCAGGTCCGATTTCTGACTCTGCACAGAGCAGCCTAAAAATTAAATCATATGTCTCAAAGCATTGTCCAAATGTTTTGAGAATTGAACAGAGACAGTTTATGTATATCATGCATATATTAAAAATCTAAATAGAGGAAAGAATCAAGTGGACACAGACAGATACAAGGCATAAAGAATTTAACCCTATTTAGGATGGGGAAAAATGTTTTATTCGTTGCCTTTGAAAATAACCATTGTAAAGTTCACCAAGATATTTTAACCATGCTGCTGACTGATACAGAAGCTGCCGTAGGTTTCCGAGCTGGTCCTGATATTTCCAGAATGGGGGGTTTGATGTAATGAGTCTGTGTAATAGAATATAATGAAAAATCAATTTTTCATTCTCTTAAGACCTTTTAGTTTTGATGTTGTGGCTTATATCTGTTGACTGTTTGCATCCTTATTTATGATATTATATATATTTGAAGATGAGACAATAAATGGGTAGACAGCTCTATTAATTTTGGGTGTCCCTGAGCCATGTCTGTGCTAGTGGTGTTGCATTCCTTATCCAGACACAGATTAGGATACGTGTTTTCCTGTCATGGCTGCATTTAGGTTTTTGTGAAGCAGTAGCAGATAGCAGAGAGGACAAAGCAATGACAGTTTTATTAAGAAGATCCAACATCTTGCCACTTATTTTAAATACTGAGCTCTTCCATTTCTGCACAATTTATGGTGTTGCATCTTCTGCCGCTTTAAATTTTCTGGCCTCTATGTGCCCAACCATTGAACTTGTCTTGAACATCAAATCCTTTCTTGCCTAATGCTACCTTTTGGACAAGATTTTAGTAAAATGAGGGAGGATCCCTATATGTTGGCTGTGGTCATATTATTTAAAGACTATTTACAGCATGAAAAAGGATGAGATACCAGAATAAGGGTTAACATGTTTTCCCTTTAACACTAAGATTCCTTATCTGACTTAATATTTTCCCATAACATAATTGCATCTCCATTTGAGACACATTTTTTTATTTGGTCTTTGTATTTTTGTCTCCTCTCCCTGGATTGTTTCTATCTCCTGAAAACAAACTCATACCCCATGCCTTATTTTATACAATCTTGGAAGGAAACAGAATTTGTGGCATAGCAGCTGACATTTTCCCGTGGTCTCAGGATAATAATTTGATATGGAGTTTTGGGTGTGTTCTGCTACTGTTCCTTTTTAAAAGAGGGTTTGGGCTATGTAGTATGGCTGTTGATTGTCAGCATGCTGTAAAAATTCTCCAGTTGCTGTGTAAAAAAGGCATTTAATCTCATACCCTAGCGACAAGGATGTGACTTAAACAGTGGTGCCTCACACACCTTTATTTGGATGCCATGGTCGAACATTTTCCTATACTTTTCCTCCTGACCTGACAGTGTATGAAAGTTTTAATGCCTGTTTTAGGTATTTGTTTCCTTACTCTTAACACTAAGAGAGGTATTAGTAAATTATTTTCTGTCCTAGTCTTTTGAAGAAGACCACTTGTGCACTTGGTGGTCTTCCTTGATATTTGGCTTTCCAACAGCAGCTGGGCAGAAAGCATGGCAGAAAGAATGACATCTTTTCTGTGCTCCCTGGTTAGATATATGCCTGCCTGAAGTCTTTCTCTGATTAGGGATAAATATTGGAAATAGGAAATCTAGTGAACATCTTGGCTTATACAACTAATAGTTGTAGGTGCCACGTATTGCATTTCCAAAGGCTTATATCTTTTCCAGAGTGCAGAGCAGCTGCTCTCAGAAGTAGATGTGTTGTCCTGATAACAGGGTCACTCCTCATTTGAAACTACTTCGAAATTTTAAAGTGAAAAGTACCTTTTTTAAACAACCTTCAGCTGTTTCCATTATTGCTTCTACTGATTCTTGTATATCCTGGTTTCCTCAACAAGGATGACTGTTAGTATAGCCTTTGCCATTTGCTCTTCTCATCAGTCCTTTTGCTCACAGCACCCCATTTTTTCCATGGAGGTTCATAGTCCTCTCCTTCCTCTTGAGGCAGATGCTTTTTTCTGTATGTATCCCCACCTTGAAATTAATTCTCCTTTTATTTTCCATCATAACTAATTTTCTGTTTCACTGCTGAAGAAGTGTTCAGCACAATATGGAATTAATCTGTTTTGAAAATAAACTTTTGGCTTGCTCATTTCTGTTCCTCTGGAGGAGTTTAGTGGGTTTTTTAATGCATCCAGGTTTAAACTAAACTAAATGGAAGTGGGATTTCAGATTAATTTCCAAAATATTAAATCAGTGTGAACATTGAAATCCACTGTGAATATTCCTTTTCTTAGCTCTAGTGTCTTGTCCCTTAACTCCCATACACTTCCTACATTTACTACAAAGGCCTGGCTTCCTTGGTGTAATCTTGTTGTGATATCTGAGATAACTTCATCCACAGCACCTGTCCTTTAAGTCCTGCTACTTCTTCATCTGTTTCAAAATCTCATCTGGTACACCCACCCTTCCTTCCAGTGTCTTTTCAGTGCTAATACTGCAACTGTTTTCTAAATCCTGTTGAATTTTTTTCCTATAATTATATAGGTGATACTGTTTCAAATAAAGCTTGATACATAAATATCTGTCTTCATCTCTCTAGCTTGGTTTTAAGCTCTTACAACTTTTTAAAAATCTTTGATTGCAAGATTTTTAGGCGTGACAGTGAAAGACAGGCATCCTGCTTTTTTGGGTAGCAGGATGTCTATTTTTAAATGTGTAACTTTATTTTGGAAGAAGAATATGTATGCAACAAAAGAAAAAGTGGAAAAAAACCCTCCAACTTGGCTGCAATATATCAGAGGAGTGACTAATCACATTAACACTGCTATATTTGAAATGATCATGAGGTTGGCTGAAATAGGTGGCCTGAGTAGCTGACCCAGTCTGCATTCTGGACTGTTAGTCCTGACAGTTTGGTAACTTTCCAGAAACAGGAAGAAACAAGCAGACAGGAAGTTTTTCACATCAAATTTCATGACTGACTGTGTCTGTAGTAATGTCACCAAAGGAGCTTCAGCTACACTAAATATTGGCTTTTGCCTGGGTTTTTAAGGATGGAAGACTGCATTTATTGTTAATAGAACCTCTTTAGGACTGGTTCACCAAAACTGAGAATGGTTGTTTCCTTTCACAGGTAATGGGTAAGATCTTGGGATGGCCCTGCAGTTGTGTGAGAGGGGGTTTTGTTTTCTTACATAGTGTGTCTCCTTTCTCCAGCAGGTAGATGCTTAGCCTTGGGATGCTGTGTTTTCTTAGTTGCTTTTCTGAAGCCACTTCAAAGTATGCAGTAGGTCACTGGCACGAGTTAAAAGGTGCAACTGTCTTAGTGGTGTTAAAAACATGGCATTTTCCATTTAAAGACTGGAGTTTTTAAAATTACAATGAGTGCACTTGGCTCTGCCACCTCGGTGTCTTAACAAAAAGCTGTGCCTTGGCATAGACCTGAAATGTTGGCTCTTTCTAAGTCCATTTAACAAAATACCAATAGTGACTGGTGCATTTCAGCAAAACGTACAAATAATTCAAAGGCTTTCTGCATAAACTTTTTAAAGTGCTCCAGCTTGAAAAATAACTGAGAGAAAACATCTTTTTAAAAATTGTATTGGGGAGGAGCATAAATGAATCCTGAAGGAACAGCAGCAACTGAAAGAGCAGCTTTGCAAACAGTGTTTCTCCTCCCAGTGCTGCCAAATCACATTTGGGGGAAATTCCCATCCTTTGCTATCTCTTGGTTTCTTCTACACAGCCTCATTGGAACTTCATCTTGTCCTCAGAGGAATCATTTTTAAAATCTATTTAAAAAATAGGTCACATCTATTAGAAAGCATCTAGTAATCAGAATGAATTTCATGTCATGGAAGGTGAAAGCTTTGCTTTCTTGCAGTTCATCTAATTTTTCCACAGAATTATTGAAATAATCTACAAATATATATAAGCCTTAATTGTCTGCAGATGTGGGAAGATTAAAAAAGAGTTTATAATTTGCCAGAGTATGCTTTCATTGTGCTAATGCTGGCCTCAAAGCCTGACGTCAGAGGGTTGGTTGATTGGTTGGATATTCCTGTAATCCAGAATCTCTGTAACAAGATAGGCTCTTGCTAATTGTTACTATAGCTTTGAAGATTTTTTTTTTATTTTGCAATTTCTAGTTAATGCGTTGCCCGAAGAGCAAATTTCAAATATTTTGATTTTATTCATGCGTGTATCTGTCCAAGTACATTTGCACATGCAGGCTTTTTGTTTGAAGTCAAAGTTTGTTCTGTTGACAGACAGGGTGACCTGGTGAGATTGAACCCTGATGCATGATGTGAGAGGAAGCAGTTTAGGTTAAAATGAACTTTATTTTTCAGATAATGGAATTGCATGCTTTCTGACCTTTTAAATCAAACTGTTCTGTGTGTAGGATTCAAATATCTATTTCATTTGTTTCAGTATCTTAAGTCTTGGTGCGCTTAGTTTAGGTTTTTGGTAATATTAAAGAGTATCAGCACCAAAACCTATTTTCTTATGGAGTCAGTAATAAAAGATAGTGGGATTCTCTAGAAACATTTTGTAGGAAGCCAAGCTTGTTTTTTCAAAGCAACTTGGAATCTCAGTTTGAAATTTGCTTATAGATTAAAATTGGGTTGCTGGCTGCTATAATTATGGTTTGGTCTCTTGAGCTGTGGTAAGTGTAAGTCAATCACAAGAACTCTACAGAATACTCCAGTAAAACTGCTTTTCTCAAACCTAATAAAATTCTGACACTATACATGCAAGCAAATATGAGTCTTCTTACTGTCCCTCTACTAATGTTGTAGAAGGGATTTCTCCAGAAAATAAATTACATTTTCTGGCTCAACACATATTTAGTCACAGAAAGCTTAAAAGTTGTACTGTCAGATCATCATCAAAAAGGAAGTTCATTTAGAAAACCTTATTTTCCCCCTTTAAGTGTATACTTTAGAATTAATATATTCTACTTCATAGTTTGGGTAACTGGCAAGTTAAGTTGCATGTGGATTTATTTGAAATTGAAAAATAATGTGCATCTGTTTACATGGCTGTCTTTTAAATTGAGTGGAATTACTAGAACCATGGAAATCAATATGGAATAGAGATAAAATGTGCTTTATTTGCAATATTTTAAAGCTGAGGGTAGACTGGTGTCTCTTGTCTACCAAAGTAAATTTTCTCTGTGTGTATGTACATAAATTGTTTGTATGCGTGCATCTTTTGTTTCCCCAGCTCTTAGAGCTCGTGACTTTTAAACTCTCATTTGAAATTCACACTGTGAAATGATCCTTAAAAAGGTGGGGTTTGTGAATTGTCGATTTGTTTCCCATGTATAGACAATGTTTGTGAGGCTTTTAAAAGTTCATTGCAAACAGCTTTACCTTCTAGTGCTCCTGTCACTTGGTGTCTCCCTAATATGATGAAGTGGCTGCTTGTATTCGTGATAGGCAGCACTGCTGTTTAAATGTGGACAGTTTCCATCTTCTCTAATATGCCAGTAACCTTCTTAGGCCTCTGTGAATGGATGAAACTTCATTGTTTGGTTTAAGCATTGTAGGATTGCTAGGAATCATAGATATACAGAGTCAATGAAGCTGAGAGAGAAATCCTTCAGATTTTAGAAGTTTAAATGGGATTTTATTCATGATATAAAAATATTTCATGAGCAAACAAGCTTACTACTCATACTAAAGTGAAACAGATATTGTTCTTATAATAACTGTTTTGTTGATTTTTAAGTATACAACCTTTGGATGAAAAACTTTTGAGTTTATGTAATGTGATGGTCATAATTTCTTTTTTGGATGTGACAAATTGTCCTTTCCTTCTTTCCCCTCAAAGGGAAGTACTGACAATTGTTTTCAAAATAGAAATACCAATAGTTGAAAGTCATTTTGAGATCAAAATAGAGAAGTCCCAGTGACTTCTCAGAGTAGGAGAACAGGCTGTTTCAGGGAAAGCACATACAATATGTGCTATCTGTGAACATGGTAGCACAAGGCAGGGACTGGGGCCAGAGATGTCACTCGAAAGGGTATGATTCTCTGGTAGCCCCATTTGTTTCTGATTGAATTGAAAGACTCTTGATGAACTCCTGGTAGTCTTTCCTGTTCTTGTTTTTCTCTCATTTTTCTTTGCCTTCAAAATTTATTGTACAGTGTCCTTGAAGATTTCACAAGGGTCTTTTTACAGGCAGGTTGTTGAAATAGCTGTTCTGTTACTGAGTATACCTTGACAGTCTCTTTGCTTCTTTAGTAGCCGCTCTTTGCAGTCAAGCATGTGGCATTGGCTAGAAGTTTATTTTTCTCTTGTATGATGATTTCCCTCTGATTTTTATTTTGCTTATTTGAAGCTTTTCTGTAGCTGAGAGACACTGTTATGTGTCTTGGTCACACATACGGCATCCTGATGGGTTCTTCAAAAACAAATAAATAATTGCAACCTAAATTTGCAGGACTGTTTGCTTTTCAGTGGGACTGAAATATTTGAGACTTGGTGTAAAGGTATTTGATTTTTTTACTCAATTAGCATGAAAATAGGCTTTTGTAATGGCTTGGAATATAAGTTTGGTAGAGCAAAGAAATGCACTTGCTTTACACTTAATGTAACAGTCTTGTGATCTTTCCTGTTGGTTGTATTTACTTAACTTTTTACTTAACTATTTACTTTACTGGATGTAGTCTGGATGTAATTATTTAACATGTAATTTTGCTTTGGATTTTACCATAGGCTTGTATCAGAACTGGGGCAGTGATTTGAAATGGTCTAGTCACTGTGGAATATTCATTTTAGTAGGTTTGTCTCACACCAAGAAGACTGGAAGTTCTGCTCTCCCATCAATATAAAAGATGAAGTGTGTCAATGTCACCAAAGTGACACAGCCAAATTTGAAACACCTTTGGGTCTTTATTGCAGTGTCATTGTCAGAATTTTGGAAGTCACAGAACAGCCTGTGTCAGTGCAGCAGACACTTGTGCAAAAGTCTTCGAAAGTACTGATTATGTGCAACAGAAGAGTATTCTGTCTCGGCCATTAATCCTCTTCATGGCCTCTCCCCCAAATGCACACTGCTTTGCCTCATTTGAAGAAATAGTGTTAAGGCATTGCAGGTGGAGAATAAGGTAAAACTACTTGACTGTCAAGTAGGATGTGATAATGGGGCAGTGATTTTATATAGAAATTCATTAAATTACTGGTTTTATACAAGTTAAATGTTCAGGTTTCTCAGATGAATTCTTTTTCTTAAGTTAACTTCAAAATTTTTTTATTTAGATTGGGTGGACAAGTTGCATTTCTGATGAAGCTTTTCTTTCTTTCCTTTTCTCATTTGAAGACAGTGGTTGACTTTGCAAATCTTACATACAAGTGCTTTTATTTCACGTTGACATACCATTTCAGACACAGGAAGATTTCAGTACTAGAATTGTGGGATCTGTTTACCCCTGTAAACACAAGTTTCCATTAGGCCGGACAGGATTATGAAATGTACATTGAGAGAAGACCAGAGTTCAAGGTGTGTGTTTGAGAATGTTTTTCATGTGCATAGTGGTGCTTTCAGTGGTGCTTCACCAGGCTGTTCACTTTTGGGAGACAAAACTAGAGTATGAGGGGAGGAATCTCATATTTACCTTGGTATATAAAACTTTCTTTGCAGTCATCTGGGTTCTACGTTGTTTTCTTCTGTGTTTTCCCACTATCAGTGGGCATGGTGCTTTAAGCCTTTTAAGATTAGCCTATGGAAGGAGACAGCATTTTCAGTCCTTGAGAGAAGGAAAGTGTTGTATTGGTTCTCACACTCCTAGGTTGTAATGTCCAACTGAGAAGGCTACTAATAGTCAGAAAATTACTCCTTCCAACCAGTTAACTTTAGAAGTAGGGGAAGGTAATAGGCAAATACCCTTTTTAATAGAGCTGTATAACTGAGAGCTAGCTTTTTCTCATTTTTAACTATGGTCCAAGCTTCATCATGAAGCATAGACTTATTTAACAGGAAAAACAAACTAGCTGAGGGATGAGTAATGATTTCTGAAGAAATTACTTTCCTTCAGTTGGTAGAAGTAACTTTTGTCTCTGGGGTGGATTTGTATTTTCACTTAGGCTGTTTAAAACTTACCAGACTCCAGCAAAGACATGTGGTGCTTGGGTTTTTTTGTGTCAGGGGACAGTGTTTTTGGCCGAGCTTGCCTTGCAGCCTCACAAACACACCTGTTTGGGAAAGACAATAAATTTTTTGTAATTCTCTATTTTGTCACTTTTATACTTAGGCGCAAGTATTTTATTAAATACAAGATTTTATTAAACTAACTTTCTTATAGCTAGCAAACAACATTGTTTTGGTAGATACTGAATCCTTTGAGACCTTTCATCTCTTGACTTCTGTGAATCTGGGTAGATTTTGTTCAGACAGTTGAGGTAAAGAGCAATTTCCCTCAGTTTCTTATTTCCTGTTGTTTTGTGTTAGAGAGGATACACAGCAGTGGTTCACTGTGCCTGCCTCAGACAGCAGCGTCTTCTCACTGGAAAGTGCCAGCCTTTTCCATTCCATGAGAGTCTTCTGTCTAAACACTTACTACCTTTCTTGACCCTTAGGTGTGCTGTATTATGTATTTTTTTAAGTGGAGAATAACATGACAAAAACATACATATTTTCTTAGTCCAAGGAGGCCTATTGCCCTATGATGTTAATTTTCCTATCCTAATAACATCCTGCAGGCTTTGTCTTGGTCCTCCTCAATTGTAGATGAGATGGCCATAATCTCAGAAGGATGTTGGGACATCAGGCAGCTCTTTCAAATGCTGTTTATTGCATAGATGGTATAACAGCAGTCCTGGGTTGTGGGTGCCAGAGCCTAGCCTGTAGCTGTCAGCATCAGCTTATAGGCGATACCTGAAACCACCTTAGTTTTGGTTACAATGCATTATATATTTTTCTTTACAGAGCATCTTAATACATACAACCAGTCAGCATCATACACAATATCTTTACTATACCTTCTAACCTATCCTAGCTATTATTATTACCATACAATAGTTTATACTACCCAATCACAAAAGTTAGTATGTTACAGTTTAAGCTTAAAGTTGTTTTTCTTGCAGTGGAATATTCCTAAATATTTTCTCTACTTGCTGCGTCAGCATGTCTGTTTACCTGTGGTATCCCCTGCTTTTCTTTGGAATTGTCTTTATTTGGTTAGAACATCTATCTCTGTTTGTGGTCAAACATACCTTTGCTGTAACTGAAAAACCTCCTTTCTGTTTGACTTCACCTTTGTTTTTTTTGTAACTGCTACTTCAGCAGTTTCTAGCTTGAAGCTTCTTTTATTCTTCTATATCAAAACTAGCTTTCATTTCTAAAGAGCCTTCTGCTAAGCATTCATTTCTGTAAAACTTCCCTGTTAATCTTTCATCCTCTCCAACACTCAATGACATGTTGCAGGTAGTTTACAGCACGTTAATTTTCTTACACAAGAGTTCGGAGGGCGTGTTGGGGGTTTGTAAAGCCACTGATTAAGACCCTTGCAGATCCCTAACTCACAGGTATTGAGATGAGTATGTTTGTGCATGCATGGACCCAGTAAGCATTTTTGTGTCCTTTTTGTGTTGCAGTAGAAGCGAATAATTAAACAGAGCTGTGTTTCTTTGCACAAGCTTTTTGAAGCAGCAGGAAAGAAGTGAAAACTAATGGTGTACAATGCAGAATTTGTTGCAGTTATTTCTGTGATTGTGAGCTGGCTACTTTTGTTCCAAAAACTTAATTTAGAACTTGTCTCAAATGGGCTTATGGATGTTCAAGAGGGTTGTGAATCAATATCTCTTGAGGACATTTTCTACTAATACTTTCTAAAATTTTGATTTATTATTTTTAATCTCAGGATTGTAGGTTTTGATGAAAACTGTATGGCACCAAGTTCTTTAAAATCATTTCTTTTGTGCATTAGTATTGTAAAGGAAAAAGAGCTGTTAAAGGACAGGATTTCAAGAAGTAGTTTTTTTGTTTGGTTCTGGGTTTTTTTCCCCCACTGTAGTTACAAAAAGGTAATTGCTTCAGACACGACTTTTTTCTGAACATTCAGCTTTACAAAAACTGCCAGGGCAGGTTTTGATAGCAATTGAGACTGCTTTCTTTACTCTCCAAAATAAAGTTGTGAGTTAGTGATATCCTCTGATTTTCCAGGATGACTTAAATCTCTTCTGTTGTTGATGAAGTAGCAGTATTGTGAATGTCTCTCTATAACAATTCTGATTGAGATAAAGGTCCTTTCTTCAATCAGCATAGGCAGAAATGTTTTTTAAAAAAAGGTTGTATTCTAGATATTTGTCAAAAATACAACCGTGTGCCAACATTCTGCCTAACGCCTCCTTTCCAAATACAGCTGACCACAAGCTAATAAAGTGTGACTTCCTGTATTAGATGGTAAATATTGGAATGCTTTGAGGTACTTCAAGCGAGAGATGGATCATAGAACCAGATAGTCTGTTCTAGGCAGCATAGTGTAACTTTTGTGTTGAGGGGTCGTTTGTTGTGGTGCTAATAGCCACATTATCCTGTTCTTTATCAGTGTGTCTTGAAACTTGACTGCTTTGGTGTCCAGCTGGTTTGCTTCTTATCAAAATTTTGAGGATATTGCTGTGTCGGAAATTATTCTGAAAGGTCTTTAAAGAATTTTCACTACTGTTCTTCAACTGCAAGAGGAAAATTCACTCCCTCCAACTTCATTACCATTTCCTTCGGAAGAACATCTATAGGGCTGTGAATGAGCAAGCTATAACAAAAGAAAAGACATCTGTGATTTTCCTCAGCCTCCCTGGTTTCTCACGTTCCATTTCTATTGCAAAGCCCTACCTAGCCTTTCTTTATTTTCATAATACATCAAACAAAACAACCCTTTTGAGCCTGCTGCCCATCAATAAAACAGCCAGATTGCAGCAGAAGTATTCTCATCAAGTTACTTGGTAGATTTTGCCCTGTTAGTAACAGAGAGAGCCACTGTGTCCTTGATTATTTGAGTCTCTGAATCAAAATGGGGAAATACATATTGAGGGAGGAGTTATATCTTTCTCCCATTCCCTTACACTTTGTTTAAAACCTGCCAGCCCCTCAGAGTAATTCATCAATTATGAAAACACTGACCCTAGGTTTTGGACAGGGAAAGTATTAAATGCTTAGCTTAAAGAGTAAAAGCAAAATCCCATACCCCACCAAAGAAGGACATCTGTTTCTAACTTCAGCTTTTTATTTTTTTATCTTTCATTTTTTTTTGTTGGTAAATCTCCCAGACAACAGCAGTTCTGTAGAGAGTTTAAATATGAAGGAATGGCAGGACGGGCTAAGGGCACTTCTACCGAACATTAACATCAACTTTGGTGGACTGCCCAATGCTTCTTCCCCCTCCAACGCCAACCACAGTGTACCAACGTCCAACACTGCCACCACCGACAGCCTGAGTTGGGACAGCCCTGGCAGCTGGATGGACCCCGCAATCATCACAGGTAACCGTTTCTCACTCCTTCAGCTCCACTGGCAAACCATCAAATGGGTATTTGGCACAAACTGATTTACATCTGAGAAAAAAAAAAAATGTCAGTATGCGGTGGTCTCTTCCAGCTTCCATCCACAAAACCTCAAGGGTCCAGGAAGTTTTGTGGAACCTCTAGGTAAAACAGAGCATCACTTAGGCCTTTGCAATGCATGCCCAGGACCGTTGCAGGCAGTCAGGTGGATCAGCGCTTTCCTATAGGGTCAATCTATAAGGTGTCCCTTCTGCTGGATGGCACGTCCGGTATGTGCGTCGCTGGTCCTGAGGCACTGAAGGCAATCACTGGACTTTGTTGTTTGAAAAGGGACGTACTCCACTTGTTTATAAAGCTCTCTTTTATAAGGCTGTCTGGTTGTGTTCCCCTGTTAAGAGAGGCTGAAGCATGATTCAAATAGGCAGTGTAAAAGATGAAGTGTGTAGTGTACTGACAGCTTGGTGTGGTAAGGTCACGTTGACAGGGATGCAGTTCTTGAGCAGAATGTTTGATAGAAAAAAGTGTGTTTTATGAAGAAGTGCTCTGAGGGTGAACTTTCTCCTATCTCTGTTAAATGTTATTGTGGGCAGAGTAATTATACATAATAATGTAAAATGCATTTTCTGTACAAACTAATCATGTTTTTTCATTGTTGCCTTTTGCTAGGTTAAATTGACCTCCTTCATGGTCAGTTTATTGCTTCTCCTCTGACTTTCCTGTATCCTTGTTTTTTTCTTCTTTTCTTAGGTATCCCAGCCTCCACAGGAAACAGTTTAGACACCCTTCAAGATGACAATCCACCACATTGGCTAAAATCTCTTCAGGCCCTCACAGAGGTGGACGGCCCCAGTGCAGCGCCATCACAGACGCACCACAGTAACCCCTTCGGCACACAGATCCCTCTGCACAGAGCCAGTTGGAATCCCTACTCTCCTCCTTCAAACCCCACCAGTTTCCATTCCCCACCTCCAGGCTTTCAGACAGCCTTCAGACCCCCCAGTAAAACCCCCACAGATCTACTACAGAGCTCAGCGCTGGATCGTCATTAGGAAAGGAGGAAAAAGAAAAAAAGAAAAAAATAAGACCCAAAACGTTAGAAATGCAGGAAGTGTCCCACCCTGACTCCTCCCCATGCCCACCTACTGTTCCCTGTCATATCTTTCTTTCTGAAGAATCCAGTTCCTGATCAAACTTCACCCCAAATGCAATGCCATCACAGGGTCATCACCATTCTTTTTGTTAAGTTTCTGCGGAACCAGTGTTTGAAATACACTGTTTGAAATACTTTCTAACCATTCTAAGAAAAAAAAAAAAAAAGAGAGAGGGAAATCAAAATGCAGTCTCAATGCTTAAGGAGAATATTACTGTCTTATGTCTTTTGCACATGAGTATTTCTGCCTAGTAGAAAAGTGTCAATCTGCAGTAGGGGAAAAAGTGCAATGCAGAATCAAATGCAAGAACATGAAAAAGGTATTTAATTTAAATGAAGTTTCTGAACATGTGGGGCAAGCAGTGGCCCAGCATTTATTTTGCATTCAGTGTGGCACTACACAGGGAAATTGCTATGTTGGGGTTGGTTGGTTTTTTTTTTGGGTTTTTTTTTTTGAGCAGGGGATTTTATTGCATCAGTCGGAGTTTGACATGACGTGTGTTGAGAGACAAAACACTTATAGCTATGAGTAACTGGCATGTTGCTAAAGAGTGGTTTTAAGAGGGGAGAATAAGATTTTTCTTTAATTTTGGCTTTAGATTTCAAGTAAACGTTAATGTTTTAAAAGTATTCACAGATTTAATACCTAGCATATACATAATATAATTATAAGCAGCTGAAACACGAGTGATATTTACTTCAGTCTTTCTGTCTCCTCTGTCAGTCTCTCTTTTTTTTTTTTTTTTTTTAAAGATTCACCTGGTTAGGGCACTCTGGGATAGCACTGCATTGGGGCCACATGATCACCATCAGGAGCAACCTCTGACCTCCTCTGCCTGCAGCTTTTACTTAACCCTGTAGTTTCTGGACATTTGTGCAGTATTGAAAAGACAGGAAAAAAGAAACAGATAAATAAACATGGTTATAACCTGACGCTAAAACTAAAACCAAGGAAATGTACCTCTTTCTTCAGAATTAAAACTAAAATCTTAAATAAAAAAGAAAACTTGATGATGACTTCATGTTTGCATTTTGGTTTTTTTAACCTTGGATTTTTAATTACTGGATCTGGTAAAAAAATGTATGTCATTGCATGTTTGGGGTTTTCTTCTTATTCATCTAAACCAGAACTACTTTATTATTGGAAATACTGCTTTGTATGATAACTTCTGTATTGAAGGGTGGAAAAAGCATAACACTTTAAATCTTTTAAAGGGCTTCTGTTGTCTTTACTCATGGCAATAGCTGGAGGCAGTCAGTCTCTGTTATTTTAAATCTGAAGCATGAAAATCTTGGTTTTATTTTTTCTGAATTAAATGACATGGTACTTGGGGTAGATAGCATGCAATAATACGCCTGAAGATACAGCAGAGAATTTGTGACTCCCTGTGTTCATCAGCAGCCTTGTATAAAGGTGTAAAATACTGTCACTGTACAACAGGGGATGAAGAGCTCTTGATGGACAGAAGGCCTCCAGTAAGCTTTTAGACTTGCAAGCAGACATATTTAAAACCTCCAACCTTGTGGTTGGGCTGCTGATTGATGTAGCTTACAAGGGTGGCAGAGAGCCTGAAAGTCTAAAGATGCCTGTACAGAAGGATTTCTCACCTGGTGTGAGTTGCATAGTTCAGGCTGGCAGCCTTCTGAAAATGTTTGCTGCTGGCAACAAAGGGAATTTCCACTGATGAACTGTGAACACATAAATGGGGTTGGGGTGGGGTGAGGAACCGGCCTTTCAGGAAGTGGGAACAAATCCTGACTCAGTCACCGGACAGAGGAGCCAGGTCTTGAATCTGTGCAAAGTGTTCCTAAATACCCCGTTATGCAAAACATCACTTGATGACTATGTGGTTTTGCTCTTCTCTCACCTGCGTTGACATTTTAGTGCTTTATTTATTACTCTGTATTACGGGCCTGTGTCTGCTGTTTCTAAACTGACAGCATTGCTGCAGATGAGTCATGTACCCTGGTTACTTGGGGGAATGTGCACACCCTTTGATGCCAGTACTCCCCAAAAAGCAAACTATGTTTTTGTCACCCACTTATCTCCTGTGGGTGGAAAGAGAAGTGCTGCAGGCTGGAATGGCCTCATCACCAGTGCCTACTGGTGCTCCTGAACTGGGGGTGTAGCCCAGCAGGAACTGTCTGCTCGAGGTCCTGGTGAAGATGTTAATGATCTTTGATTTGGGTTTTTCTTGTGTCTCCTTCCACAGTTGTTAGATGTTTTTCCACCTTTAACATTTTGTTTTAGAAGGGTGCCCTTCCTGACCCTGAAAATTAGCAAGGTTCCCAAAGCAGCTCCAACTGCTTTCTACGTAGCACAGCAATTCCTGAAGCTGCTGCCTTCTTCCGTTTTTTACTTGTCCCTTTGTCGCATTTTAGGAGGTGCTGTATCAACCCTGTGCCCATGGTCTGCTGCCACTGGAAACCAGGCTTTAGCTGTGTGGGAGACGCTTGCTCCCTGCTGCCATGCAGCAGCTTGTGTGGTTGGTCTACCAACATACCCTTAGCCTTCAGAAAAAGGTTTGCAACTACAATGACACTTTCTCCTTAGGGTGCTGCTTTCCCAAGAAAGATTTCTTGGTGGGTAACATTGTCATTACAACAGTTAAGTGTATTAGTGATCAGACTGATGTGTGTTGGGTGCAGCTTTTGTCACATTTAGCCTAGTTTTGTGTACTGTCTGATGTGGATTCTGCATTCCCTCAGTTGGGAACCAACCTGGTGTTACAGTCTGTTCAACTGTGTGGAGCTCACCTGGTTTTTTTTTTTTTTTCTCCTGAAGTTTTGGGTTTAGTGGTGGAGGGAGGAGGAAGGTGGATTTTTATTTCTGTTTTGTTGGGGGTTTAAGGGGTTTGTTTTTGGTGTGGTTCGGGAGGGGGGGTTGTTTAGTTTTTTTTGTTTTTTAATTAATTGATGGGGTTTCCTATGACAAATTCTGTACAGGAACATTCACTGGAAAGAGATCATCTGTGTGATTGTCTTAGTTCATGGTCTGTTGTTTCTTACATTGTAAGGATACTTGCAGGTCTTTCATGCATTAAGCAAAGAACAGTGCTCGACTGAAAGGCTGGTGACCCAAGACTAGCAACACATTTGGTACATAATGTCTGGTGAAGATAAAGGATGGGCCAGACTGCTCTTCCAAAATGTGTATGAGGGTGTGTTAAGGGAAGGAAGGGAATTGTTGGCCATGAATGTGTTGGTATAAGAACCTGTGTGGCATTTTCAACAAATTTACAATTCAGGTGTAATAACTTGAGGGTGAGCAGTGCTGGATTGATAATAAGCATTCCCAGCCTATGCCTTTTTTTTCCCCTCCATCTTTTTAATATCAAACAAGAGAGTGATGTTTTTCTAGATTACAGTAAGGAATAAAGTGTCACCTCCTGACTGAGGTGAAGAGCCATTTCATGAATTCTTTTTCCTTTAATAACTTTCATTGCTTAGTTGGAAATCAAGTGTCAGCAGGTATGTGGCATTGTAAATGCAGTGTCTTAACAGAGCTGTTTTAACACACTTAAAATAGAAAAAAAATTAAACGGGAGAAAGAAAACAGTAAAAAAGTGGAAAAAAATTAAAAAGTTGAAAAAAAAGTTTAAAAGTCTTAAGGAGGGCCACTTGCAACTGGCACGGGCTCAGCATGTACCGGGTTACTGTGCAGTTCAGTTTTCCTCCTGCTGTGAAAGCTTTTGGCAGTGCCCTGGACTCCCTGTGCCTGGCACCAGGAGTCGGCTCTCAGCCGGTACCAGGTTTTGACCCAGCCCCATGACTTGAGCAGCAGTTACTGGGAATGAGGGAAGGTCTGGTTATCTGCTGGGCTGATCTCAGGTGAATTCACCCCCTGGCACCCCCTGCCTTCTGCAGCTCTTGAAACACTGTTGCAGTGCTGCTGCTGGAGCAGGCATTTCAGCGGTGCTGACCACAACCGACTGGGTCAAGCCGGACCTTCCTTGTCACTGTTTGGGGATTTCCTGAACTCAGTCTTTGTTTTTCTTCTTCTCTATCATAGACTCCGTTGTCCAGTAAGGTTTTTTCCCCCCCGAGATGCTCATTTAATCATAAACATTGAAGATGTTGGATTTTAGGAAGAATTGGGAGATGGTTTTTGGCTTTGTGCTTTTGTTTGCTCTGGTTTAGTTTGGAGTTATTTATAGTTTGGTAGAGCTGGTCATGCTGCTGTCGAGATTTCTGACTCTTTTTCTTTTGGTAGGAGGGAAAGGGTCATGCATCAGTTTCCATTCTTATGCTTGCAAGGGAGTTTAGAAAAATACACTTGAAAAGCTTGTAATGCCTGGATGCTTACTGTTCATCTCTCTCCTCAGAATGTGTGCAAGTTGCCTTAGTTGCAAAGGAGCTTGGCACTGGTGGTCTCTAGCACACATAAGTCCAGTACATGGCAGGTGTTGCATTGCCTGGGACTAATTTCCTCTGGAGAAATCTTTTACGTTGGAATAAAAACCTCACTGCTCAGAACTGATGTGTGTCAAGAACCTGAGAGGTGGCAGGCAGAGTGCTTGAAGGGTTGGGGGACTGGGGTTGTCACTGGCCTTACTTGAAGGGCTTGTAGGTACTTGTAACTTCTTGAGGGGGGTGACCTCTCCTCCAGTCCAGCTGCCGGTGACGTGAGTTTTCAGTGTGGCCAGAGCATGTACTGTAAAGTGGTGTTGGCATGAATCTGTGCTTTGAGTGGTTGTTGCTTTACATCTCCAGCAGTGTGTGGCTGCATGGCCAGCTGTGGATGTGCTTTCCACTTCGCTGGTGCATGGTCATGTGTGCAAGCTGAATGCAGATGCAGGAACTGTAAGAGCTTGTGCTCCTTGCTCTTTGCCCAAATCTCAGCATCTTTTTTCCTTCTTTGGGATGTTCAACTGATAGTCGTGCCTAAAGATTCTTAGCTTTTTCATATATTTGTAGCTTTGTAGGTTTTTAAATACAGTTGTATGGTTTGTAGTACTTTTCCTTTCCTTTCTCACATTTTAGAATAATAAGCTAAACCTTTCTAACACGTTCTTGGAGTTCTGTTTAGTCTTATTTTTAAAAAGAGAATTTCTGACAAGGACATCTTGTTTTCCACCAGAACTTGAGACATAACAAGAAATAGGGCAAAGAAGCCCTTGGACTAACTCCAAGGGGCTGACCTAAGGGTGGGTTACTGGGGCAACTGATCTCCTATTGGATGTACCTGCTAGATATACCAAGTAATTAACCTTGTAAAAATTGTAGAAATACTTTATCACAGGTGCATATATAGCTGTATCTGTGTACCTGAAAGCTTTCATTAAAGAATTGCTTTTTATCTTACACTCTTATCATTGTTTGGAAAGTTTTTGTCTTTTGATTCCAGGCAGCTATAGGAAGGAGCTCTTGAGTTCTCTTAATAGCTGAGACCATAAACAAAGCTTCTAAACAGTGAAAAGGTGAAGTATCATCATAGCTTTGGGTTGCAGATAAGAAAAGGTATAGCCTCAGAATGCTGTGATCTACATGTGAGAGTACTGTGAGTGAGCGAGATGTTCATCTTCTCTACCTTCTGGGCTTTGCCTTTGCCCTAGACATACTGCTGTTATGTTTCTGTGGCAAATTGAAGGCTCGTGAGATGGAAATGGCCATACAAAGTTGTTGCCATACAAGTTCAGAGAGTTAGAGTCACTTGCGGGACTCCAAATTGCAGCATTGTGGAGGTTTGAGGTGAGTTAGGTGACCTGGCAGCTGCAGATTTGTTACTGGCTTTGCTGATGAAGAGTACTGGTCTAGGGGGGTCTGATGCAGTGACTAAGATGTGGAAGTCATTTGAACAGAGGTGGTGTCGCTGCAGAGGAAAACAGTACAGGAAAGTCCTTTTTAATCTAAAATCTATGGGAGTGGTCTGCCTGACATGTGATGGTCGGGATGTTCCATCTCTTTCAGTGGGATACAGGCATAACATAGTTACTGTTGTTGCCTCCTGAAATACTGCTAGATTGCTATTTCTTTTTCCCAGTCCTCAGACTTAAAAAATTGATAAATAATGTGTGTGCTTGAAGTGCATGGAGAGAGAATGAGACTTGCTCAGATCTTTCCTCTTCCTACCATCACTTAAATGTTACTCTAGAAAGCTTGTACTACCAGAAGGTGGCCATTCTTTTCAAGCTCACAATGAGTATCTTTTTAGAATTTCATGGCTTTAGCATTTGGATGTTACAGGTCCCAGCATTAATCTTGGCCAGATCTCCAGAGAGTCTGAGACCTCTTCTGCCAGTGCTAAACAGTCATAGGGGGCTGGTACACCAACCTTCACTGGAGAATTTAAAGTTGTGACCAAAACTTGTTTAGCTCTTTCGAGATAAGCATGCAGGCTGAAGTTTACAGTGTGGAGTCTGAAGCTTAAAATTCTGTTTAAAAAAAGAACCAACTGAGGGTGCTTTGTTCAGACACTCAGCAGAAAGCTACTGCTTGTGAGGTTTGCCTAGGACAGAAGGGGCAATGAGCTGGCCTTGCAGCTATCTCCATCCCTTTTCAGATGGTTTCCTTCAGTTCCAAGGTCCACTTCTCTGCAGGATATTAAGTGTATGTAATTTAAATTTAAAAAACCCCAACAAAACAACAAAAAAACAACCAAAAATAAAGGTGATATATGTGGTTCAGTGGATGCCTGTTTCAACAGGAACCTCTGAGTAACATGGCAAGAATGCATGGGATTATATCTAAGAGGTTTGCTTCTTCCAATTTACAAATTACTTAAAGCTTCTATGTAGTTGCCTTCCTCCTCTCTCCTCATTTGGTAAATAAATGCAAACTGTGCTTCTTGTTGCCTCACTTGATGGTTCCTTCCTGAGTTGAAGCTGAGTGTGGCTCTTCACATTTTAACTCAGCTCTTTGCTGTGCTGGTCCAAGGAACTTTGGCAACGACTAAAGTGTAGGTAGAGAAACTTATAGTAGAGCTGACCTTCCTGCCCTTAACCATGTTTCTTCTCTTGGTTCTCCTGCCACTTGAGATGACTTTTGAGGAAGACCTGGCCATGTGCTCTTCCTTGATGGAGAAATTTGGCTAAGACAATGTTTTGGGATCAAATAGTTTTGTTAGAAAGCTGAGCTTTGCATACATGCAGAAAAAAAAAAAAAAGTCAGAAAAATGTTACTCCAAAGCAAGTTCAATTTTGTCAAGTAAATAATTTTTAAAATATCAATTGTATAAAATGCTTGTTTCAAGATGACAATTTTCTCTGGACAAAAAACTATCAGTTTTTTTATTGAAAATGCTAACTTTTTGTCATGACACTTCAAAATCAGCAACTTTCTGGACATGTTTGGCAAAAGATTTTTATATCTGCCATGTGCATCATTTCAGTTTGTAGTGAAAGCAGGTGTCAATCTCTAATATTATGTAGCAAAAAAAAAAAAAAAATCACACTTTTGGTTTTAAAGCCTCACTCAGATCTAAGGAAGAACAAACTGAGTCCCAAATATAATTTTGCACAAAAATCTCTTTGGAGAGAGAGAAGATTGTAGTGACATTTTTTTTTTTTTGATTCATTAAAACAACAAGGGAGAGGAACAGAGGAAGAAATGGATAGGAAATGTCTCATTCCCATCCTATTCAATTTTTCTTTTGAACAGCTTACCTTGAAGCAGGATTATTCCCCTCCCTGCGCATTAGATTGGGCTGGAAAAAGAGGGAGGAGGAGGTAAGGTTAGGATGTGAGCTGAAGGGAAGCTCAGAGCAGGTCTTGTTTTCCCTTGTCCTTTCTAAGGCATCAGTTACCTTAAGAGAATGAAAGATTTTTCTTCCTTCTCGTGCAGTTGCTGGTAAATGGCCACTGTCAACATCATCATTTTCCAGGGGTCTGTAAAAGTTTTACCACCTGCTTCCAGACTTCCCATAGCTTAGTCATGTGAAAAAATATGACATAGGAGGGGAAATTGGGATAGATTCTTTTATTATTATTAGAAATAGAAAAAACAGTGTCCATAGCTGTCATTCCAGGGAAAAGTGGCAGTGGTATCAATATCTACTATCAAACCTTGTTTTATCACAAGGAAGTGCTACCTTGCATCTTTTTAAGGCTTCTTTCCTTAAAATGTGATGCAAATGTTGAAGATATTAAGTCAGCAGAATAAAACTCCCGGCCTTTGTGTCAGGATTGTTTGAGTATTGCAGTTTGGATCCTTGAGCAAACAGGGTATGCTGGGGGTGCTCATTCTTACTCCGAGCCCCATGCAGTTCTTGGGGCTGCCAGCCCCTCCTCTGACTACCACCACAGCGCCTCCCGAGATACCAACAGCATCTCTGTGCAGACCTGATGCCAGGTTACTCAACAAGCCCTGTGTGCCCAGAGTGCCTCAGGCATGCTGCGGAAGCATAGATCTGTTCTGGAGTGCAAAGGAGCTGATGTGTCCTGAAGCTGCCTGGCCAGGCTCTGCATATGCTGCCTGGAACATGCCCCTGGACTTCCACCCAGGAAATGTTGGACAGAAATATGGGGTCATTGCTTTCTGAATGCAATTGATGGGCACTTAGCTCTTTGAGTCTTGCTATGTGTCCTGATACATGTGATTTGAATTTCTAATTCTGGAGAGAAGGGATGAAAAACCCCCAAGAAGTTCGTTGGGGGTTGGGTTGGGATTTTTTTCTTTCCTTTTTTCTTTTTTTTTTTTTTTTTCTTTTGGATGGGGGGTGTTGTTTTGTTTGTTTGCTTTCAGAAGTACTAGGTTCTTTGTATTAAAGATAAATTCATGTTTTCCCCTTGACTGGCTAGCTTTGCACTCATGTCAATTCATCTTCCAAGTCTGAGATTGTCCGTATAGATGTGGGAGGATAATGGTGAGTTCTGAATGCCAACAAAAAAACCCTTTAAGTCTCCATCTATATTCAAGTGCAATTAATTGTAAATGCTTCCAGATATCTAATCTCATTCTTTGTTCCTGATTGTCTTTTTTCACTTTCAGCCTTTAAAAGAGCCCTAAACAGAAAATCAGACTCATGTTCAAAACCTAGCAGTCTACATATAGACTTTAAGATACACTGGGGCTGCTCAGACTTGGCTATATGCTTTATGCAAAAAGGATCAATTAAGAAGTTTATAACCCAGAAACTCGTGTTTGAAATGTGGGCAGAGGAGGGAAATAAAAGGATTGTAAAAAAAAAATGTCTTCCAGCATGAAGTGTCAGATTTTCTATATTGGAAAACCCAGGTGGCTCTTCTGAAATTCTTTCCTGAGCTCAAGGAGTTGACAGCGTTAAAAGAAAAAAAAAGGAAGGAAAGTGGAATAGCAGTTAAAATTCTCAAACCGGCTTTCCAAACTTGCTGAAGCCCTTGTGCTCCTCCAGGCCTCTGTAGCAGGGAGGCAGCAGGTCGCTGTGGAGGTGTGCCGGCAGCAGGGCGGGGCGGGGCAGGTGGCCGGGCAGGCCGCTGTCCGGGGCCGGGCCGGGCGGAAGCACCGGCCGGGGCAGACCCTGGGCCTCGGAGCGCCATCTTTCCAAGGGCAGCTTCGGCTGCTGGGCAGGGCTGCTGGGAAAGGCAAGCGGGACACAGCATGGTAAGGGGGCTGCAGCCCGCTCAGGCGATGCTGAGGCAGGGCAAAGGGGAGCCCTGCGCCTCTGGCTTCCCTCCCCTTGAAACAGAGCGGGTGCAAGGGTTTAACTTGCTGTTAGGTGCTAGGTGGGCGGCATGTAGGAAAGTGAAGCAGGGGATTGACTGCCCAAGCAATGCGAGCTTTTTTATAGCTGGCTGCTCCTGCCTCTGGCCAGTCTGGGAGCAGCTCTTGTCCCTGTGTGAGGAGCTTGGAAGGGCAGAGGCAGGGGCAGGTGCTGAGCTGTACCTTTGAAAAGCCATGTTACTGCAGCCTGCGAATGCTCCTGGGAACACAGAGCTAGAGACGGCCGAGAGGTGGTAATCGCGCCGGTGGTAGTGTTTGAGTCTTCCAAAAGTATTCCTGCCCTTCTCGGGGATGGAGGACTCACGCTTCCGTTCTCTGACTTTCCTTCTATGCTGCTGCTGCCTGCAGGGTGGTGAGACAGAGATGCCCGTACAGATGCTTTCTTCATGCTTTGTGGTTTGGCTTTTATTTACTCACACCCCTGGAAGGATCTGGCATGTTTGTATCCTAAGGCAACGCTGTCACCCAATGATTTTTACCCTCTTTCTCTGTTCCCAGAGGAAAGGACTGATGCTCTTTCAGCCCTGGGATGAGGCACCTATAGCCTTTCTGGGCAACTTGTTCCAGTTTTTTACCATCCTCACTATAAAACCCGTATTTCTGATATTCAACCTTAGCCAACTGTCTTTCACTTTAAAATAATTGCCCCTTGTCCGACCATAACAGACCCTGTTAAAAAACTTGTACCCCTCTTTCATGTAGGGTCCTATCAAGTACTGGAAGGCTGGTATAAGATCTTCCTGGAGCCTTCTCTGCAGCCTGAATGCCTACTCTGTCGGCCTTTCTCACAGGAGAAGTGCTCCAGCCCTCTGATCATCTTTGTGGCCTCCTCTGGGCCTTACAGGTCCATGTCTTTCATACTTTAGGGGCCACAGAGCTGGACGCAGCACAGCAGGCAGGGTCCCACCAGAGCAGAGCAGAGGGGGAGAATCCCCTCCCTCACCGTGCTGCCCACCTGCTTTGGATGCAGCGCAGGATACAACTGGCTTTTGCTTTCTGGGCTGAGTGCACATTGCTGGCTCATGCCCAGCCCCTCATCCACCAGTACCCCAAAATCCTTCTCAGCGGAGCTGCTCTTGATCTGTGCATCCCTCAGCAAGTGTTGATACCCAGAATTGCCCCGACCCAGGTGCAGGCACCTTGCCCATGGTCTTGTTGAACCTCATGAGGTTTCCATGGTCTCACTTCTTGAGCTTGTCCAGGTCCCTCTGTATGGCATCCCATTCCTCATGTGTGTAATGAGAGCCCCCCCTGCAATCAGCAGCAGCAGCATCCCCACTGATGGCAACCCCTTCCACAGTCAAGCATACCTTGGCTTTGGAGCAGTGGTTTAACTTTTTTTATGCTTGACAGTTCCAGATGTGTGGGCAGGAGGGTTGTGAAAGGGCACAGGTGGGTAACAAGCGTCCCAAGCGGGCACAGCCCCGCGTGTCTCAGCAGATGGCAGCAGCGACACTCCCGCAGCTGCTCCTCACTCCTGCCAAACCCACCCCAGCGCTCCCACACCCCCTCCATACTCACCCCCCGCGGCTCTTCCTCGCCCTATCCCTCCAGCAGCACACGGCGAAGGAGACGGACAGGGCCAGGATGACGGCTCCGCTCAGCAGCGAGGCGGCCACCGCGATGCGGGACCCGGTGCCCGAGGGCTGCGGGGCGGCTGCGGGCAAGGAGTGGAGGCGGTGAGCGGGGCCGGGAAAAGAGACCTCTCCCCCCTTAATCCCGGCCGCCGTTCCCCTTGCAGGTAACCCCAAAGTGACATTCCAGAGAATATTTATTAATAACCATTATAAAAGCTAATGGTGAACGTGGGTGATGCCACGCCGGCTCAATACACCAGAAAGTTAATGGAAAAAAACCCCCCGTATTAACACATCATATTTTCTTCACATAACTAATATAAAATAATCACACGGGGCAGAAAATGTAAAGCATTTGATGTGTCTTGCATAAAGCATAAGGGTAGTAGAAATTAAGCCCTAAAAAATAGAAAGGAAAAAGATTAAACAGGAAAAATAGAAAAAAAATGTAATAAAGTTAAAAAGGAAAAAAGTTTAAAAGGGAGAAAAGTTAAAAAGGAAAAAAAGTTGAAAAATGTAAAAAAGAAAAAAATGTAAAAGGGTGAAAGAAAACAGTAAAAAAGTGGAAAAAATTAAAAAGAAAAAAAAAGTTAAAAAGTATTAAGGAGGGCCACTTGCAACTGGCACGGGCTCAGCATGTACCGGGTTACTGTGCAGTTCAGTTTTCCTCCTGCTGTGAAAGCTTTTGGCAGTGCCCTGGACTCCCTGTGCCTGGCACCAGGAGTCGGCTCTCAGCCGGTACCAGGTTTTGACCCAGCCCCATGACTTGAGCAGCAGTTACTGGGAATGAGGGAAGGTCTGGTTATCTGCTGGGCTGATCTCAGGTGAATTCACCCCCTGGCACCCCCTGCCTTCTGCAGCTCTTGAAACGCTGTTGCAGTGCTGCTGCTGGAGCAGGCATTTCAGCGGTGCTGACCACAACCGACTGGGTCGAGCCGGACCTTCCTTGTCCCGGTTCAGGGTGGCCGGGTCACCCCGCCTCCTGCCGCCCTCGCTGGCTTGGTCAGAGTGAGGAAGCCCCCGTGTGAGGGCCGGTGGCTGCACCTCCCCACCCTAGTTAGCGCTGCCCCGCGGCCCCCTGAGCCCCTGGGAGTGGCCTCAGGGGCTGGGTCCCTCCCGGGGGCTCCTTACCCTGACAATGCGGTGGGGGGTGACTCCAGGATGAAGTCCTTTCCTGGCGGAGGCAGGCGATCCTCTCGCTGCCCACCAGCTGATATCCCTCCTGGCACCAGTACACAAGCACCGAGCCCAAGGAGACGCCTGAGCCTCTGTCCACGTAGTAGTATCCATAGCGTGGCGGCGGGAGAGCTCTGCATGGCACTGGGGGAGAAGGGGACATGTTAAGGGGATATGTCAAAGGCCTCCCCTAGTGATGCTGTCGAAAGGGCTGCCAGGCCCCTGTGTCACTCCTGCAGGGTCTGCAAGTCTCTGGAATTTTTTTGTTGGTTTGGGATTTTTTTTTTATGTGTGTGTATGTGTTTTCTTGCATAGTCCAAAGGAAATTAGAAAGTCTAGTAGCTTTATCTGGAAAACAAGTTTTTCAGTTGCAGACTCTCCAGTGTGGGCAGCTACTGAACAGCAGAAGTGAGACTGGAGAGGTGCAGGCTGGGGAAAGTATGCAGAGAGCAATTTTTAGGAGGGAAAGGAAGAGCATGTTTTTTAATAACGCAATATTCTGGGAGAATATTGTTGGTTGGAACTCAAAACGAAGAAATATTACTCTCTGCTGAAGAGAGAGGCTTTTTTTCATCCTAGCCTTTAATTTTTAAACTAGTTTGTAACCCACAGCTATTCAGAGCTACTTAGTTATCGTGCTTCAACCATCTCCCCTGCACTGTACAAGATACCTAGGGAGAGCCAAAAGTAGTGACCTAAGTTCCAAAAAGAATGCTAGTCTGACCATGTGCTTGCCAGCACACACCCCCCCCCCCCCCCCCCCCACGGATATCCTATCATAAGGCCAAGAAAATGTGGTAACAGGTATCATGGGTATCAATACCCTAAATGAAAGGGAAATGCTCTGATCAACTCTAATTTAACCAAGCTTAAAACCTGCAGGCAGAAATGTGCTTTCTCTAGCTTAGGGGGAACTTTTGTGGGGAATTCCAAGTGGAATAGTAAAGCTAATGTGACAGAGAAGTTTGATTTCCCTCTGTTTTGACTGAGATGGTGTAGGCTTCTAGTCCAGTGGGGCTGCTAAAGAACAAATCTGGTTGAGTAAAATCAGACTTTCTCTAATTCCAGCAGTGCTGTTAACAGGTAGTACAGATGTCTATATGAGTTTATTCAGCAGTGCCAGAGAGGCTGCTGAATGCCTGGACTGGATCTCATATGATCACATTATCCAGCACTGGTTGTTATAACCTTTGCCAATAGTCACCATGATCTGGATTATGACATGGGCTCTCTGAGCTGCTGCCAACCCCAGGTTGGGTGGGCACCCCACAGCAGACCTGAGGTCATGTCTCACTCATTGGGGAATGGTGCATGCTTTGCCCTGGAAAGTGGATTAAAGAAAAAATAATCACCCTCAGTGGTTGGAGATTATATGTGCTGTAAAAAAAAAAATCTCCATTTCTTCCCAAGGCTCCCAGCTCAGCCTCTAGGGATAGGAATGTGTTCAGTGCACCCATACTCTGAGCAGACAGCTGGTCCATCAGGCAGTGATGTTAACATGGAGGACTTTACTCTCAAAGGAAAACATCAATTGTTGAGTTTACTCCCTGCTCCTGCTGACTGCTTCTGATGCGACACATCTCTCCCATATCACAGAAGCTGCTGTGGCCCCCATGCATGCCCTGGGAGTGCCGCTGTGCCCGACGAGAGAAGCGCCGTCGTGCCTACATCACCACGTCCCTGTGCCCTTTCCCCTGTTTGCCTGCACCGTGGGGCCCCAGGCAGCCCGCAGAGGGAGGGGCGGGAGATCGCTCATTTCAGTACCTGAGATGTTGCTCTGCACATCGGTCCCGTTGGCGGCGTCGCTGGGCAGCCCCTTTCTGACGTGTCCTGCAGCCACTGAGGCGGTCCTGGGCCCAGCAGCATAACTCCAGGCAAAGCTCAGGCAGCTCCAGGGCAGCAGGCAAAGGACGATGCATTTCCCGAACCTTTGTCCCTTCATGGTTTGGGAAAACACAGCACCACTGGGTGCCTGGCCGCCTTGTGTGCCTGCGGTTTCCCTTTGCGCCTGAGCACGAATCAGCTGGGCTCTTAGTGCATTAAGCCTTGAGCAGCAAAGCTAGCAGCCGCTCTTCCCCCGGGGCTTGCCTCTCCTCCGCGTCGGCACAAGCCCTGTGTCCCTGCTCCTAGCACTGCCAGCTCTGCTCTGGCCCCCCAGCTCCAGAGCCCCCCGGAGAAAGAAAACAGGTATGGGAAAGGGAGTGAGAAAGAGCAGACCCATAGGATCCATCCTTTACAGCCTCTGTCTGCAGAGACTGGCTGTGAACATCTCTCCAGGTGCTGGAACTGCACATCAGGAACCCTTCTCCTCCCCTCTCTACCTGCCAAAATTCATGCTCAAGCTCACTGCTGAGACTCTTAAGCTGCAGACCCTCCTATGCTTGTCTCTTCCTTCCTGCCAGAACCTAGGGCTGATTTTCTGTCAGCGGCAGTGGAGAGGAATATGAGCCATGGGAATCAAAAGGGTTTCACAGCAGCAATTCCACTGGCTTTGCCACTATAGGAACTGCAGAGAAAGCTGGTTTTCCCTTTCCTTTTGTCTGCTTGGCATCTCTCTGCCTGTCATTTCAGGCTCTGATGTTTTATAGCTGGAGAGGCTGTAGTAGCAACCAGCTCTTGCCTCCTGGGATGTATGTTGCTCTTAAGCACCCCTACCTGCCTGGTGACTTGTGTACACCCATGAAAAGAAAAGATGCTCCATGTTGCCTGAGCGCTCGAGAGCCAGATGTTTTGAAGCAGGCAATGCCTGTGTGCCAAGGCTCTCCCCAGCAGCCAGTGCATCAGCTGTGTGACCAGCAGGACTTTGGGGTGACTTTTTGGAGCATTCCCTGCTGTGGCTCTCTTCTCCCCTTCTTGCATCCCCTGGAGCTCCCCTGGCCCTGTGGGTCTCCTTTGCCTCTCCTGTACTGACTGCATTCTTGCATGTCCTGGGACTTACTGCAGGTATGAGGGTTGGAGGCTGTTATTCACTAATAGCATTGGCACAAATACAGCTTTGCATGGAGATGTGTCAGTTTTTGTTCATTTCTCTTTTTATATTTGTGGCCTTTAGCTGGAGCCAATGTGCATGGCTGCCTATGGCTGCCCCAATGGGTTCTGAGGGGGAGAATGTTGCCTTGTATGTGTGAACAGCTTCAATTTCTAAAACCCAACAGTGGTCTTACCATCTTAGTGTGAGTTACTATAGAGCATAAAGGAGAAATAAAAATGTCAGACAGGGTCAAGCTCTTGTCACATCCCATCCCAACACAGGGATGCAGATGAGGGCATCTGCAGAGTGGAAGGGAATTGTGGGCCAGGCAGTGGCTGGACCTTGCTTGCTTTCCTGCTCTTGCTCCCACTTATGTTAGTTCAGCAGTACTCTGGCCCTCCTTGCATTTGCAGAGACGTTTCTTGTCACTTCCATGGGACTTCGGATGTGGGAACACCTCAATTCTGCTCTGTTTGTCCATCCATCTCTCAGTCCTTTATTTGTTTTGACTGTGCTGGTATTTCTGGGCTTCTCTCCAAGGGATTTACTTGATTCCTCAGAAAAACCTGTTTCAACCTCCCATGACTCATAATGATCTTGTTCAGAAACTACTTTCATTTCTTCAGTTTTCTGAAGGTTAATCCTTCTTAAACAGTGACCTTTCCTTGGCTCCCCCTGGAGAGCAGACCAAGGAGGTACCTTCCTCCCTGTCTCAGTGAATATTGCTGGTTTCTTAGGAGTTTTTGGTTTTTATGTTTTTTTCTTTTATCCATCTGACTGCAGGGATTTTACTGTTTGCTCTTGCAGAAAAGGTAAAAATTTTGAGGCAGACTGGACTGTGTGACAGTGTAACACTGACGGCAGAGGAGCCTGCCTTGGGGCATGCCCTGGGTGCAAACCCTGTTATCTCCTGGCGGCCAGAAGCTGGAGCACAGGCAGCCCCGTGGGCTCTGGGAATACAGCTGTCTTGACAGGACCAAGCCTGAAGTGGTCCCTCTAGTGAGCCTGAACCTGGAATCGGTGTACCTTCTCCTGCTGTGGCTTACAAGCTGGTCCCTCTGCTTCCAATGGCTGGAGGACAGTGGGAAGAGCCTAAGACAGTGCCCCTTCCTGCTGCTGGATGTGTCCCAATGCGAAGTAGCTGTGGACTGAGCACATGCCAAAAACATGGCCTTCAGCACAAGGTCGGCAGCAGTAAGTCTTGTCACACCTGCCAGGGAACGAACAGGCTCAGCAAAACCCCTGTGACACAATAACCACACTTCTGCTTAAAATGCTGAATAGATGACATGGATTAACCCTTTGCTAATGCTCTTAAGAACTACCCTGTGGCTGAGGAAGATAAAGGGGCTTATTTTTACAAAATCAATATCCTGCTTGAGTGGGATTTCAATGCTGTTCCCAGTTCCTGCTTTCCAGAGGCAGGCATCTGCATCAAGCAGGAGAGCAGGGCACCAGGCTATTCCTGCAGGGAGTGACCCTGGGCTCAGGAGAGGAGCATGTCCATGCCCCAGGTCAACAAGTCTTTTCCTTGTGAGGAAGGCTAAGAGGAAGGAGGAGCTAGTGGGAAAGCTGTCATGGCCACAAGGCTGCAGCTCTCCTAGTCTTGGCTGGGGTTGCCCACCTTTGCAGTAATATTCCCTGTGATCTTTTCAAGGGCTGCTTCTCCATCACAGCAAGGCAATACTCAGCTGATGGTTTTCAAAGCTGGCTCAAGTGTTTCTTGTGTTTGCACTCAGATCTCCATGCTGGCTGATGAAGATGCACTGAGGTGTAAAGCCTTCCTGAGCCACAGTGGCATTTCCCCCTACCTTCTCTTGTGCCACTTTGAACCTTTTAAATCTTCCCTCTGCAAAAGCGTCCCTCTCCTACACACACTACTGAAATTCTGAACTACAGAGAAGTTGTGAATGCCCAGAGAAATTGTCAATGCTCCATCCCAAGAAGTGTTCAAGGCCAGGTTGCTTGGGGTTTGAAGCAGCCTGGTCTCGTGAAAGGTATCCCTGTCCATGGCAGAGGGCTTGGAACTAGGTGACACTTAAGGTCCCTCTCAACTCAAACTACTCTATGATTCAGTGAACACACAGGTACTAATTTCAAGTCAGTGACCATGAGTAATCCTCTTTGCTTGCAGAAGGTTTTGCAGACAGAAGGACATAGAGGTGTTTTGTAACCGAATTAGTAATTGCAAGTCACTTGCTTAGTTCTCTTGCTTGTCCATCCTTCATGCAAACCAACCTGGGCTAGAGCTGTGGAAGAACAAACTGTTCTCCAGAAAGATGATTGCAGTATTTGGTGTTTTGTTGGGTTTTTTTGCACAAAGTCTCCATGACATGCCTCTTCAATACTGCACCGCTTTTATTTCATAGCCCCGAGTTCCTTTTAAATGCACGTTTATTCAATCCCAGTGGCTGAGATTCAGTGCCACAGGTTTGTGAGAGCACTGTGGATGAACCTGCCCTCTCAGCAAGGGGTTTGGCACAATTCAGCAAATTTGCATCTCCCCAGGTTATATGTGCACAGCCCTACATGGAGGGATGCCTCTCATTCAACTTTAGACATCTTCGTCTGTGCCAGTCACTGTTGGTTGGTTCATAACTTCGGAAAGAATATGATGCTAATAACACCAAGGCTGTGGGTTCAATCCCTCTGTGGGCCATTTACTTAAGAGTTGGACTCTGTGATGCTTGTGAGTCCCTTCTAATTCAGAATATTCTGTGAATCTGTGAATCTATCACAATTGGGACTCCAATTTTAAGGTGCACTGGAAGTTTTGGAGGTATCCACTGAAGGCAAAGGGAGCTCATGTATCAGTGCTTGCATTGCAGAGGCATAAAGTCAGAGTTATGCCCCCCACGGCTCATAAACTGAGCCAGCCTTTTACTATCATGAGCAGCTGGCCAGTTCACTTGACTGATAGCAAGTGATATGCCAGACACACAAGTCTAAAGGCAATCTGTTTTTTTTTTGTTTGTTTGTTTTCTTTCCTTAAATATTATGAATAACCTGAAAAGGTGTATACCTGCTGATTTATACTTTTGTATATTGAGTAGACTGTCGTCAGTAATCAGTAGTTCACCACACTGCTGTTCAAACATGCATTTTTGCTAACTGAATAATTCCTTGTTCTGAAAAAATTCACAATTTAGTAATTTATTGATAATCCTGTTATATATACTTAAATATGCACATAAATGTGCATGTATACATTATGTATACAAATATTTGCATTTACACAGAGACTTCCTACTTTTCTTGCTTATTTCCAAAGGCAGGATGTTCCAGGCTGGGGCATTTCACATAGACCCCATAAATTTTTACTTTGTCACATACATTGTACTATTTCATAACCTTCATCTGGATTCTAGATTATTGACCTTGTGTTGGCCAGAGGTTGGTATTGTTAAACTCTTCATTCTTAACAGGCTTACTCTAAAGTTCAGGCTTTTGGCTATGTAGGACTTACTTCTTGTGTTTTTATTAAAATCTACAATCTCTTGGAACTCTAAAAAGTGCATTTTTTGCACTCTAGGATTTCCCAGGTGGGCAAACTGGTTTACTGCCCAGCTTCTTTTGAGGAAAAGGATTGTTGATGTTATTATTATTTTGTTTTTCTCATCCTGTTCACTTAATACTGTTTGTGTGGGCAGTTTCACATGCTAGTCTAGGTGACTGTCTTGGTTTGGAAAGATAGGTGTCTGCCAGGGAAAGACAGAGTCTCCCTTGAAATGGAGAATGTAAACCCCCTCCCTCCAAATTGTTATAATTTTGAAATTAAGGGGCTTTCAGGCAAAGATATGGGAATAGAAATAACAGTTATTTACTAAGAATATTAAAAATAAAAATGTAGTAGTACAAAAAAAGAAAACAAACAAAAAACACTGACAGTCGGAATACAACCCTGTTGGTCAGGATGTTGGTAGCAGTCCAATTAAGCCCTCCTGGAATGACAGATGTAGTTCTGTTGGAGCAGAGATGATCCTGTAGAAGGGTGTAGTTTTTTCTGAAGGTCCAGTGGTGGTGAGATGGGTCTGATCTTCCTCCGGGAATCCAGTGGAAAGCAGGCTGTCCTGGTGTTCTGAATCTCAGATTTTATGCAGGTAGGAATGCTTGGCTCCTCCCTCTGGGTGGAGCATCTCACAATGGGATGATGTAATTTTATCAGTCATGTGGTGAGTCTCAATGGCCCATGAAGTGAACCTCAATGGCCCATTAACAGAAGATATCTCCCTAGAGGGAGAATGGGTTGTGGAAGAGATAAGGAACACTGCCCCACCTGGTTTTAACAGCTGGCCCATTAACAGAAGACACCTGCCCCCTCCCCACCCTGGAGTTATGAGGAATGGGTCATAGAAGAGCAAAAGAAAAACAGCTCCCAACTGGTTTCAGCAGATGGCAATAGAATACATACTTTTGGTTACATCTTGTATTGCAATCCAAGACAGTGACACGGGTGTTGTTATGCATACACACTTCTTGGATGTTACACAAGTTTATACAAATTGTTTAAGAAGCCCTGGCTACTGAATATCTGGGTCTCATTTGAAAACAAGGTTATGGCAGGACTGAGGAGTCACTGAACAGATGCTGGGCTGAAATTTAGAGGTAGGAGACTTTTTTATAAAAATAAAAATTTACTGGGAAGATAGACTAGCCCCAAAGGAATGTCATGCCAGTCTAGTCTAGAACTAGATGATCTTTAAGGTCCTTTCTCTAAGGTCCCTTCCAACCTAGTCCATTCTGAGTCTATGATTCTATGATCTTCCAGGTCTCTTCTAATGCAAACCATCCTGTAATTCAATGATTTTGATGTCTTAGAATTTATCTGTCCAGCAGGTTGTAACTTCACTAATAGTGTTTAGGGCGATGTTGTCCCATCCTGTAATGCAGTCCTGGTCTCAAGAGAAGATCCGAGAATACCAAAGCTCTACAGAAGGAATAGGGGCTGGAGTTTATTTCAGTTCCACTGCATCCTTCATGGAAACCAGAAGATATTGCCAATGGCTGGTCACTAAGTGTAGGTGATAACATGCCCCTCTCCTAAAGAGTTTTTTGCAACTGGTCTGGGAAGCTCACTGCCTTAGAAAGCCATTAAATTAAATTAAATAGAATTTAATCTAAGTAGGGCTGGGATGGGGTCGCTGGAATTGTTTGATGGAGCATTAACACTATTTGCTACTTGCTAAGAAAAGGGTAACTATGCTTTGGGCCATCTGATGGTAGTGAGCTAGGATCTTTGTGGGGATCTGTATGAGAATAATCAGATGACCTGAAGTCACCTTTTTTCAGTCTTATGTTTTCTATACCTCTTTGGTGTCATGTTCTGATGACTTGTGTGAAAGGAGAAGCCACTGCCTGAGTGTTCCAGGAGTCACACCTACCACCCCCACCCTTGGAAGACTATAACAAGAGACCAAAATCCCCTCCCAGCAAGCAGCTCCATGAGCCAGTGGGTGTCCATTCCCTCACTCACACACACGCTCTCAGGTGCACTTCCTCCTCATTCGGGCTCAACCATAGGTTTCCTACAACAGAGTCTAAGGCATCAGAATTTATAAAAATAAAGAATTTAATAGAGTGGTACAGCAGCATGCCAGCTTGAGCTGAATGCCTTCAGAGAGGGACCATGAACAAAGAAATCCCCAGGCAATTATGTGCTTAAGATTACACACCTGCACTTCATGTGCTCTTAATGCACTTTTTTTATGCAATGGTGATTTTTGGTCTGAGTCTTCTAATATCTTATTGGACTCTTTCTCTGTCTTCATGCAGGCAGGCCACTGCCTTATTTTATTGAGTTGATGGTTGTAGCATCTTTATCTTCGGTTTTGCACTTGTGCACCTGTTCAATGGCAGAACATGGGGAACTGAAAAAGTGTTAGACTCAGTATAAATATTACAACTAAATCATCAGTGTATTATCAATATTTTTCTCATACTAAAGACAAAACACAGCACTGTATCAATTACTAGGAAAATTAATTGTATTTCAGCCAAAAGCATAGCTCTGTGAAAGTCCACATCTTGTGGCCCAAGGCTTCAGGAAATCCAGCTACTCATGCTAAGCAAGTAAAGCTAAGCAAACGGTATTCTAAATTACACAATATTACAACTACGACTCATTCTATTTAAAATTTATTTAAGCTAAACAACTAATATATCTCAACGCTTGGTCATTGGTTGCTGCCATAAATAAATTCATAGTAAAAGCTTCATTCTTTTCAGGCTGTAATAGGAATACCCTACAAGATGACAATGTTTGTACCTAAGCCAAAACACACAGTAGTTTACATACTAAATAAGTGAAACTATCTAGTAATTGAATGTCCCAAAGATGACGACAAAGACCTTCAGACAGGCCCAACCCACACAAAAAAATGCAAGTTGCTGTTGAAACAGTAATGAAGCAACAAGTTCCAAGGCTGTGTCGGTTGCCTCTCTGATATCCTCCAGCATCCTTACCTGTGGATGAAGGTTTTTCTGTCATCAGTTTCTGATTCTCTCATTCCAGGGAAGGGCTGCTTTCCAGTTTGATTTGAAGGCTGGTCCTCTAATCAGCTGGAGAAAAGGAGTCACTTATATAAGCCAAAGAAAAGGAAATGCTTCTGCAATACAGCTCACATGAATAGCTAGGACTGAGCGCTGTTTGGCTCCTGAAATCCAGCTTCTGCATCTTCTCACCCCATTTCTTTAGGGCTGTTTTGACTGGAAGCAGTGGGAATTTGGGAGACTTTCCTCTTCTGACTGGTTCTTTTTCAAGGCAGTCGGCAAAGACAAGTGGAAGGCATGACCCCCTCTTCAGACAAAGATCTCAATGGGCTAGAAAACCCCAGCTTTGTGGTGAGTCTGCTCTCTGAAGGGTAATGCTTGCATAAACAGGTGCAAACCCTGTGGAAGGAGGACAAAGGGAAAGCCAGGGGCTCGGGCTACTGCAATGATTTTGGTGTGTGGTAAACTTCTGTCTCAGCTCTTATCGACAAGAATCTGAGGAATGATTTCCTCACTACAGCCCCTGCTGCTGCTGCAGACTCAGCATACTTTCTGCTCTCTGGCACCCTTTAAACTTCTTTTCTCTCAACTATTTCTAAAATGATAATGTAGACGAATGGCAGCGCAAGTGTATCTGTACTGAAAAGCAGGTGAGCTTGTGGCTGTGTTCCTGGGTAAAGCATTTTATGAATTAATTAAAAAAATTAAAATAGAAGTTTAGCCTAGTGAAGACTGTGTTTCTTTGTCTTTTGGACCTATTTCCAGTGAGGTGAATTGTTAGAAAGAAGGCGTGAGGGTTTAGAAAGAGGGTGGAGAAGGGATTTGGATGTCAGCTGAGGAGGGCAACATGTAGAATTATAGAAGTATAGTAAAAGCTCTAAATGCTGTGCCAGTCCAGGGGTGTGTGGTACACTGAGAATGCCACTAGCTATAACAGGCATGGGCAAGGTCCTGGGACATGGCAGCCCCCTTCCTATTCCAAAGCAGGGGTCACCTCCATTATAAACTAAAAACTTTGCTTATTTTCTGTCAGCAGGTGTGAACGAGTGGGGTCCTGCAAACATCTTGCTACCTTGGTACAGACCACCTGTCTGTGCTACCTTGGAGGAAGCATTTAACCTCCCAGTGTACAAGTCCCACATTTCTTGGGTAGCTCTGGTTGAGCTTGCTATGTGCAGTGGAGTTGCTGTGCCAGCTGTGGCCAGAGCCTCAGGGAAGTGCTCAGAGTCAGTCAGTTCTCTTTCATTATTTTTAGCAGGCTCTCAATTTTAACTTGTTCTGCCATAACACATACCAGACTTGTGAATTCTTATGGTTTGAGTCACCCTAAAGAAGGTAGAAGACAAAGGCCTTTTACCTGTGGTTCAGGCAGTTCAGTTCCTGACTACCTTCCTGATGCACTTATTTAAGATGCGATTGAGGGCCCTCGTGCTGTGTCTGGAGCCTGAGACACATGGAAAGTGTACTGGTCCCCTGGATTCATGGGAGCAGCTGGGCTGAGAACCCCCAACAGTGGTTTCCCTGCCCTGCTCCAGACTGCTCCTGCCTTGTCTTCCTGCCAGCATCTCAGCCTCACAGGCTGGCTGAGTTGGAATGCAACTCTGAAGGTCAGCTTCTCCAAACTCCTGCTCAAGCAGGGTTGCCCAGAGCTAGCTGTCTAGGGCAGTGTCTAGACAGCTTTTTGATATCTCTAAGGATGGAGAATCCATGACCTCTCTAGCCAACCTGTGCAATGCTTGGTCACTCTCACTGCAAGAAAATGTTTTCAGATTTTAAGATGGTACCTTCTGCATTTCAGTTTGAGTCCAGTGCTTCTGCTCCTGTCTCATCCTGTTATCTCCACTCCATCCTTTTCCTGATGAGCCCTGCTCACTCCCCTCCAGCTCCTGGGGAGGGTCAGGCACTCGTGATGATCATGCAGGGCTGTTACTGGCACAGGCTCTGCCTGGTTGGAATATTTCCCTGGTTAATACGGGGAAAATTGCAATGAAAAGAAAGGGGCTTACTGCTGTCTGCCTAGCTTAGCATTTGTCAACCCGTGGTGTTATTCAGGGGTAGGTGTCCCCAGATAACTCCATGCATGGGCAGTTTTAAGTACCTTGCTGTACATTTTTTAATCCATGGCTCAGCCTCTCCTGTTCTGAAATGAAAATGTCTGCACAGGGCATTATTAAGGAACGCCTTTTGCTCTTGAAGTTCATGCCTGAGTCCAGTTTGAATTAACTCTTCCTTCACCTATGTATTTTGAAGTATCTGTAAATGCTCCCTGTTTGCCTAGGCTGGATAAATACGCTGTGTTTGTTAAAGAGGCTTCTCCATCATAGGTATCTCATAGCAGAGTCTTGGGCTTTAAGTTGATCAAGGTAGTTTATTTGTGTGGTACTGCAGTAGAAACAGCTCAAGCTGGGTGCTGCTGGGGAGGGACCTTGAACAAAGAGTTTCATGAGCAATTATACCCTTACAACCTGAGTTCCCTACTGCTCAGACAACAGTTCAGATCAATAACAATATTAGGGTCTGGGGTCTTAGGGATTACATGGTCTGTTTTCAACAGTGTGACTTAAAATGGGGCTTTGGAGACTCAGCCAAGAGAATGCAAACCTGGAGGTTTCAGGCAAACGAGTTTGGTAATAATCTGCCACACCTGCAAAGTTTACAACAGAATGCAACATTAATTTTATATCTCCATCAGTAGGCAGGCCAGGAGTGTTACCACAGACAGTAACTGTTGCAGACTGTTTGCTGTTGTGTTGGGTATTTTGGTGTCTTCAGGTTCCTGCAGGACTTGGAGGATAAAAAAACAGAAAGAAGTTTGGTGCAGACAAACTGATTAAGCTTCTCCAGACAGCAGGCTTTTGTTCCTGCCTGATAGAGGA
>JANPWX010000246.1:2656735-2692334 GCA_024734555.1 Trochalopteron elliotii
TGTGTGTGTGTGTGTGTGTGTGTGTGTGTGTGTGTGTGTGTGCATGTGTGTGTGTGCATGTGTGTATGTGTGTCAGAGCGGGCTGGAAGGAGGCACAGACAACCAGGAGAATTTGCTCAACTTAAAAGCTGTGGCAAATGAAGCAAAGCACTACTTTGCTTTCCTTGGCAAAATGCATCTTTATATGAACTCTGAAAGGCGTACAGCTCCTCAGGAAGCCCTGGGGCTTCTGGCTGTCTGGGAGGAGACCCAAGCCTTCCTGCTTAGCAGTTTCAGCCAGCTCCTTTGACATAGATGCTGGGATTTTCCATCTACTGGTGTCCCTGTGTTTCACCCAGCTCCTCTGTCGGAGCAGGGTTTTGTAGTAAGACAAAAGGCAGGTGTCTTTATCAAGGCAGAACACTGGTAAACGTGAGTATAAGGTGACTGAATGAGAAGACTAAGGAAATTAAATATAAAACATGCTTCTACTCAGTAATTAGTGGCAGCCACGTGTTTTAGCATATTTTGTAAGAAATGCTGTTTGGGTGGAATTGCCAGGAGGTACAGAGACCACAGGACAGTGCAGTTTTCACTGATAAGCCCACTGCATACTCTTCCTTGCTTCTGGTTGCAAGTTTTTTCATACTTAACTAGATTTTAATGACATTAATGCACTTTGTCTGGATGTCCTTTTAAGATTGGGACAATCTCTAATGTTTCTTCAGGCCTAGACACACCAGCGCATACAAAAGCTGCACAGGAGGTATTCCTGCCAGACGTGGAGCATGGCTGCAAGAGAGGCAGCTGCTGGGCATCTGCAGGGCCAGGCTGTGGCTAACGAAGTGTCTCTCCTGTTGTCCAGGGTGTACATGGGAGCCGCTGCCATTCCTCACCAGCTTGTGCTGCCTGGGGCCCAGAGGAAGGTGGGGGCACTGGCCACAGTGGGACCAAGCCTGTCTACTCTGTCACAGATGTGCCTCCCTGGTATCTGTGCATCCTGCTGGGCATTCAGGTGAGACAGGAAAGCAGGAGGAGGCTGGGAGTAGGTGAAAGTTACATGGCTGTTCAGACAGTTAATTGGGGTGAAACCTGAATTTGGGAGTGCTTTACTTTCACAGGGCTTGAATGGAGCTCTGAGGCTGAATCTTAGTGAGTTTAAGTACTTTGGTCCACATCCTTAGCACTGACTATTATCATCATGCTCACAGCTACATTGCACCCTTCGAAGTGCAAATGGTCAGGCAGAGTCCTGGGGCTGGGGTCAAACAGTTAATACGAACATGTACCTTGGGTAGCTTGGCTGAAGGCAGTCAAATGTGTAAGGGCTTCTGAACTTCTGCCTTCCCATGGCAACAAAAACTCAGCAGCAAGGCACACACTGTTATGGCTGGTGTCTGTGCCCAGGTGTGTTAAATGACCCAGTGCCACCAATGCCATGCTGGGTAGGGAGCCTGTGGGAAGAGACCTCAGAGTCATTAAGATAATGACGGACTGTGCTTGGAGGTTGGTGGAATTTTGTACTTTGTTTCCTTAAATGGAAATTCAGAGTGTATCAACCCAACACATATGCATCATAATTTTAATAAAACATGCCTGTAATGAATAAAGTGTGTTTCTGCCACCAGTTCCACCACTGCAGTCCTGTGCTCCAAAGTGAGAGTGAACAACAAAGGTTAATAATTAAAAAGAGGTTTTAAAAAATATTTTCAGATTTAGTCATTAACTACAGGTCATTGTAGAAATGTCTGTGACTCTTCTGACAGATACAATGCCCAATTCTTCCATACTTTGGCACTCACTTTTTATGGTTATCCATAATTGCACTGTGTGAGAAAAGCTACTGATGGCAAAAAACGTGTAGCTCCAATGTGCCAACTTTTTATGTCATCCTTTGTGATGCAAGTAAGATGAACTGAAATATTTGCATTCACTTTGCCTGACTGCACTCTCCCTGTACCTTGGGAGGTCCCCAGCTTCCTGGAAAAGTATGTCCAACAGCTTTGTCTGCCGGTGCTGAGGATAAACTGGTTGTGTCTGCTCTGGGAAGTCCAGAGCACTACAAAAGGTCTTTGGACATGTAAAGGAGGAGACATTTCATTGGGTGCACTGTAATTCTTGTAGGTGCTTTGGAACAGCCCCTAACAGAACATTAAAGCTGCCAAAAAAAAAAAAAAAGGTAGAGAGAATGGGTAATGCTGGTATTGCCCAAGCACAAATCTGCAAGTTCTCTCAACAACATTATAATAACATAGAGCCAGTTCGGTGTTCTTCTTCACACAGTCTTTCTCTGTGGTTCCTAGCACTTCTTGACAGCCATGGGAGGTCTTGTAGCCATCCCGCTGATCCTCTCCAAAGAGCTTTGCCTCCAGCATGACCTACTGACCCAGAGCCACCTCATCAGCACCATGTTCTTTGTCTCAGGCATTTGCACCCTGCTGCAAGTCCTCTTTGGAGTCAGGTAGGCCAAATGCAAGAACTGGGAATGTCAGCAATTACTGTGTGCTAGGCCACCACTCTGTTACAGAGTTTATCACTGAGAGTCATTTGTTACCCTTGGGCAATCAGGGTTCATGCCAAGGCACCCTGAAACTGCTGAGAGTTTTGCAGGGCTATCTTGCTGTTCTGAATTTTGCACTCCTGAGACTTCATATACCTTTTGTTGCACTTATAAGGAATCTGTCCTCTAAATAATAGAGCATTGCAACATGCAGTAAAAAGTACCTGCTTGCTCCTTACTCCAGGGAACATCCAGCTGAGGCAGGAGTCTTCTGATTTGGACCCAGGTCAAGGGAGCACAGATTCTACCGGAAACTCTAGGGGAGGGAATAATTAGGAGAAATTGAAGTCCATCTGCCACCACTTAGGTACTCGGGGAAGAGTTCAGCAGCATGTCCTGTTGTGTGGTGCCACTTCCCGTGCTCAGAGATTTGTGGCATAAAAGGTAAATCCTTTGCTGATGAGCAGCCAGCAGTGAGATGAGCATGGAGTTGCCATTCAGTACCCAGAAAAAGAAGTATTCAATGAGAGAGATGACTGCAAGTATTGCCCCTTTCCAGAAAGACCCTGTATCTTTGCTGACCTTGAAAAATTTCTTCTGTTTCTTCCCCTTGTCATAACTCTGGGCTGTCTCTCTCTTTTCACAGGCTGTTTTTTCCTCCAGTATGGCAGGAACCCGTGTTTCTTGCTTAAAGACAAAAGTTACACATTCTTTGGCTTCTGAATCTGAGGGACTCTGGTTAAAACTTCTGCCATCAAATAACTGGTCAACTGCCAGCTCCAGAAAATGTTTTTCCTCCTCCTGCTTCATTGACTACTGAGACTTTTCTATCTCTCTCAGTCTTAAGAAGTGTCTGTAGACAAACTTCCTGAAGGGTGTTCCCCTTCTCCTACATTGTTACAGGATTAGTGGAGGAAGGAGGAGCACCTTGACCATAAAAAACAGAGAAATCGGTTCTTAGCTAAATACAGGCTGGAGTGCATGACCATTGCTGCTGGTGCAATTCAGGCATTCTGAGTTCTGCCAGGCACTCTCCAAGTGCCTCGGTGAATTCTTGAGAGCTGTAATGTCCCCTGCTCTCTGATAGCTGGGGATGAAAGAATAGCAGAGAGCCTCTCTTTCCCATGGCTAATTGAGGTGCAAGAGACCAAATTAAGTGGTAAGGAGTTGTTCCCATGGGACAAACTTGAATGGCTTTTGCCATGCTGAGGGTGCAATTGCCTTGTTGCTGACCCCAGCTATAAGGCGTGAGGACATTCACAAAGCAATAGCCAAGGGAAAAGCTGACCCACTGCAACCTACAGCTCAGTCATGTTACACAGCTTGAAGAAGCAGCAGTGGGCCCCAGGCAGTCACTGGAGACACTATCAGAGGCTCGTGAAGGAATACACAGGTCATTTGCCATTACGGCGAGCCCTGTTTAGTAAATGCTTGGACATCATATACTGATTATCAAAACATAATATTGCCTTCCCTATTTCTGCAGCTTTCCCTCTTGCAAACCCCACAGGAAGGAGTTCAGTATGTCCCATAAGCATCATCTTGGCACCCCATTTTCCTCTGAGCATACCCATGGCAACACTGAGCCCACCCATGCCAACACTGGCTGTGAAATATCTTAAGGACCAACACAGCAGGAACTATAAATCTATTGCTAGATTCTAAGTCATGGCCCTGGGCCTTCTCTGTTTATTTCTGTTTGTTTTTTGTGCCTTGCCCAGCAAAATTGTTTCAAAGCTTTGACAGTGCTTCAGTTGTGCATGACTAGTATAAATATTTGGTTTAGGTGACAGAGACATGGTCTGTTACAGCTATGCCATCTCTTATTTCAAGAATGGCCTCTGTTTCAGGAAAAGCTGTGCCCTGCAAAAGTGGTCACCTGAATTGCTGTCCTATGGCTTTTCTGAACAGGTGCCATGAGAGCTCCTGGCACAAGGAGAGCTTGCTTTGGGAGTTCCTCCTAGGGGTGCTTCCTGAAGGGAGACAGAGGCACCTTGGAGGTTTCCCTTGGCTGTTTTAGGGATGCTGTGCCCACCCTCAGGCAGCTTAGGATTTTTCAAGCACACTAGAGGAATGGTTAAAAAAACTTGCACAGCAATGGGGACTTGTGGGGGCTTTGAGGAGCCAGTCAGGCCTTTTAGGTCTCTGTCTTCATTTCTTCATGCATGGAAAAAGAGGCTGGTGTAGCTCAAAGGAGCATTGCTCTGCTTTATAATTCTGCATTAAGCCAGTGCTGAACTCCTCTGGAGATGCAAGCTCCTTGCTAGCCTGAGGGATTCCCAGAGGGAGAGATACTCTAAGGCAGGAGACGTGGTTCTAGTTTCAGCAGAAATGCAGAAGAGGAATTGGCATTAAAAGCTGGCATACTAAAAGCCAAGTCACATTTTCTATCAGCCTCAGACTGAGGATCGTCGTGACATGGAGAGTAGTTAGTGCATGTCCTTGTGTGCATGAGCACGTTGTGAAGAAAACCAAAGCAGCTAAAGGGGAGAGAGGAAGCAACTGGATATTGGCAAGATTGATGCTGAGCTTTTCTTCAGCATCTCACCATCTTTTTTCCTTGGTCTTCTTCCCTCTGCCAGATTTTTTCTACTCTGTGCAGGTCCGTGGTCTCATCAGCCATTAGAAGCACTACTTCTTCCTTAACACGGGGTAGCAGGGTTGGACTTGAGCACTGATGGTATTTGCTGGTATTTGAACCTCAGCTCTTGCCCCATGTCATCACTCTTGCATTCAATGGGCAGCAATTCCTACCCATGGTCAGTGACGTTGACCTGCCACAACAATTCACATGATACCATCAGAGGCCATGGGCAGACTGATTTTTAAATTTTTTTTTCTTTCTTTTCTCTCACCCTTATGGAGCAGAGTTTCTAGCATTCTCACTTTTCATTTTTTTCCCTCTGCTTTCCTTCCAGACTGCCTATTATTCAAGGAGGGACTTTCACATTCCTGACCCCCACTTTGGCAATGTTGTCTCTCCCCAGTTGGAAGTGCCCTGCCTGGACACAGAATGCCACCCTGGTGAATGCCTCTTCACCAGAATTCATCCAAGTCTGGCAGACACGGATGCGAGAGGTATATTACATTTTCAGTGGCACCTGCTCTGAATCAGGACTGTTTGCTTTCAGTAAAGTGCCTGACCATGTCATGGCCATCACAGCTGGAGAAACTTCTATTCCTAATGAACCTTGGCCCTCATGCTGTTGCAGCTTCCTAAGCATCTATTCTCTATCAAAATGCAGGTGCTTCACTGCTGCTGAACAGGGGACATGCAGACCTCCTCATGTGATTTATGGTCCCTTCAAAGTCTTCACTGGTCCCATCAGATCCCTTCTCCATAAAGCATGGTTAGCCTAGAAGAACAAAGGGAGGAAAAATATTTTCAAGGAAAGACCCCTGTCTAAGCACAGGAAACCTAGTAAAAAAAATGCAAGGCAAAACCTACTGTTAGCCTAGAAGAACAAAGGGAGGGAAAATATTTTCAAGGAAAGAACCCTGTCTAAGCACAGGAAACCTAGTAAAAAAATGCAAGGCAAAACCTACTGTAATTATTAAGGAAAAGGGCATTCTTATGTAATCAAAAGGAAGGAGGAAAGGTCAGGGGTCTCATTGCTTTATTCTCCATTGATTGCCTTTATCAGAGCAAGTGACTAAATTTGCCTCTGTTCATCCATTTGTTGGTGTGCTTTCCAAACCACTTGGGAAGTATTGAAAGCTCACCAGGGATTTGCTGTACAGCACAGGCTGCTCTCTGCTGATACACATAAATCTATCACAAGGGCACCGCTGATGTCTTTCAGCCTGGGTCATTCACTAAGCCCCTGTGCTTCTCTTCCCTTTGGAGCTGGGGGAAGGAAGGAAGGACCTCAGCACCACAGAGGTCCCAGCCTGGGCTTGTCACCAAATCTGAAGAAGGCAGAGAGCAGCCTCACCCCTGCCTGAAGCTGACACTGAAGCGAGCAGCATTTTAGAATGTAATTGCTGGCTCCTTGGCAATGATTGTCAAACACAGGGAAGTTCAGGGTGATAAATGTGTTCCCAGAGTGAAACTGATACTCAGGAAAAAAAAAGAGGCTGTGATGAGTCACTTGCCCTATCCCTGTGCTGAAGAGACCCAAGCCCTTCCCAAAAGGGAGATCAGTAGAGACCATGGCCCTGCTGTTTTTGGGCCAAGAGCTTTTCCCCTGTCTTGGGAGAGCAGGCAGCAGAGTGCAGGGCAGGTGATGCATGCTTGGGTAGCCCAAAAGGACAGGGAGGAGGTGATCTCTGGAACAAAATTAGTCCTGGTGATGATTAAATCCATCAGCTAAGGGGGAAGTTGCTGTGCTGCTGTTTTGGTGGTCCTGCCCACATGTAATTCTCAGACAGATTTTACTGTTGTCAGCAGGAGGCCTCTATGCCAGTCTGTCACTGGAGACTGAGCCTGAGTCTCATGCTGGATTTGCACTGACATGAAGGCTCAACAGCTGGAGCTCCTTCCAACCTCTGTTTTCATCCTCTGTTTTTCCAGGTTCAAGGAACTATCATTGTAGCTTCTTGCTTTCAAATCTTCGTTGGATTTTCTGGCCTGATTGGATTTCTGATGAGGTTCATTGGCCCCCTGACAATTGCCCCCACCATCACCTTGGTTGCGCTACCTCTGTTTGAGTCGGCTGGGGATATGGCTGGGCAGCACTGGGGCATTGCATTCATGTAAGTCTCACATCTCTGTGGGAAAGCTGAGAGTAATCACCTGCCTCTAATATGAAACCACGTGTCACAGTCTGCAGCAGAGTTCTCCTGGGTTCAAGGTTTGTTGATCACCAGCATGTGACAGGCTTGTGCAAAGCAGCCACATGACATAGTCATTCTCCTCCAACCCCCAGGAGGCTAAAGCCCTCAGTAACAAAGCAAAACTGAAAAATGAGTTTAAAAAACCTGATTTTTGTAAAAATCCTAAGTTCATAGGTCAGTAGAGATAGAAGCCTTTGCCACGTATGTGCACTCTCTGTCACAGTTGTCTACACACACAGTCTTACACACCCATTATTTAACTTTAAAAGACGTTCATAGAATGACAAAGTTGAGCACTCAGAGCTAGGTATTCTATGTTGAAATATCTGGTGCTTTATGTATTGTCTTCACATGAGTAGGAGCAATTGTTCTCTCCGGAGAGGGTCTGAGGGGGTCTGGAGAGCTCTATTTACACATGTAGCTTTGCAGCAGTGAGTGCTCTTTCAGGGACATTTGTGTGCCTGCCATTGTGCATGAGTGTAGACTGTGGCAAAATTTCCTAGGTATTTCAGAAATGAATTTAAAAAGGAGAAATGCCACTGCATTGTTGCCTTCCAGACTTGGCACCTTCAGCTCCCTAATGCAGACTTCAGCATGGGATAGCATGCAACAGGAGTAGGTTGTTAACCTCTCTATGGGCTCCCATTATTTGCTGGTGCTTTCAAAGCTAATTTTGAAGACCTTTGAAGACACAGGCTTGACTGTAGCCCTTGGAAGACAGCACATTGTTGTGAGGACATGCTCCAGTACACTTCTCTCCTGGTCTCTTCTCCTCCCTGCACCTGCCCTCCCAGAACCCAAAAGCCACCTCTCTTCTCCTTCCCCACTTCCTCACCTAGCTGGTCTCTTCCACTAGCACCCCGTACTATTCCAAACCCTGCTTAAAACCCAGCTGTCTCTTCACCATTGTTTCACCCATCATATTCCTGGCTTGTTGTCCTATTCTCCAGCTCTGGTGATTTGTCCTAACCCCTTAGCTTAGCAAATGTGAATTTTCCTCTTCAAACTGTATGTCCTTGCCTGGACTATCTCCTTTGTCTGCTGCTCTTCTCCAGCCACTAGCTCCTAAACGCACACTCACGCTTGACCTCTTTGCCCAACTGTACTACTCCATTAATGGGGTCCCAGTCCTCCAGCCTGTGTCCCTGCTCTCAGTCCAAATCACCTTTCTATCCTGTTCATTTCTGTCCCATCTTCTACCCATGACAATCCAAATCCTTTTTTTTCCTGACTCAGACACCTTAGCCCCAGCCTGATCATTGTGCTCTGAGCCCTTCCAGATGTGTTGTCTTTTGCTGCTTTCTCCATTCTCCATGGGTGTTGTTAGTGAAAGAGGGAAAGCAGGGATGGAGAAAGAGAAAGACAAGAGCCATGTGATCTCAGGGCTGCTGTTCAGCCTCACCGCATCCCAGAGCTCTTCTGGTGGAAGATCCCCACTGTTGCCTCAACAAACTTCTCTAGTGTGTGGTGATTTACTCTCTGGTGATGATGCACATACAGTTAATCACTGGACAAGTGATTAACATACTCAGAACATACTCAGAATGCTCAGAATCTTTATGATTTGCAAATGTTAAAGCCTGAGATGTTTCTGCTGACCTGGAACCTGGAGTCGTTGCAGACTGAATACCTGAGCAGATTTTTGTGAGAAACAACAATACCCGTTGCCCGAAAGAACAAGTTCTACTAAATCTCAAATTTCTGCTCCAGGTCATAGGGAGATCTTGTTACTGCTAAAGACAAAATGACCTTTTCAATGAAGGCTATATGCTATGTCTATTTCCTGAACATCACTCTTTGAAATAGGTTTGATATATATTTTTCAAGAAGTATTTGCCCTGAGGCAGACATTTTCCATGGAAATTTTCATCCTCAATGGGTAGTTATGTAGAACTATAAGCAACTGAAAATAGAGTTTGTTAATAGAATGTGTCAGGCAACCTGAATAGTAAGCAGTGACACCTCCCTGAGACAGATGAGGGTGAGTCATAATGCTGCTGAGCACCTTTGTTCATGCAAATGCACAAAATGTGTACTCACACAGTCTGTCTGGACTCTCTAGCATTAGAAAACATGAAACCAGTTCCTCCTCAGACTTTCTCCCTCCAGTCATCCAGTGCTTTGAATTGTGTATGTCATGGAGTGTCTTTGCAGAGAAGTGAGGATAGAGTTTTCTTTGCACTGTTGGAATTCTGCCTGTCCCTGACTATTGCACCTACAGTTTGTTGCCTTTTCACAGGGGGAAAACTACCAGTTTTCCAGTGAAGTCAGTGCACTTCAGCTGGTGCAATTGATTTCTCACCAAATCCTATCCAGAGTAATTCACTCAATGTACAATATTTACATTTGTTGTAAAATAGTGAGGAGTCCTTCAGAGGCCTGGCTAACACAGGAAATGTCCACGGTCTTCTACCAGCTCAGCAATAGAAGTGGGATGCCCAGTCCCTGCCCTCTCTTCACATGGTAGCCTCCAGCTTCATCTGGTTGGCCTTTCTGGGCAAAAGGCATATGTGGGGCAGGCTGTGAGTGCATCCAGATGTGCTGCTGTTCACAGATGTGTCCTACACAATGGATGGGAGAGGAGCTGAACCTGCAATTACTTCCAACAGCACGAGCCCTGCCCTGGAAGGGCCCCTCCGTCGCACAGCCCTCACAGAGAGCCATGCTCTCCCCTTCTTGGCTGGCTGGGAGGGCTCTGTGGGCACCATGTGCATCCCCACAGTCCCACCATGTTTTTCTTTCAAAACAGGGATTTGCACAGCCAAACCAAATCCTCTTCTTTTACTCTGTGTTACAGGAGCCTTTTGCCCCTTGAAGAGTAGCATAGGTAAACCTGAAGTCAGGAAATTTCTAATGTATCTGAATTACACTGGCAGAACCTGAACCTTGCATGCCTGTCAGGTCTTTTTTTTTACTTAGGAGGCATTTTTAACCTTTCTGCAACTGTGCTATACTCAGAGATGTACTACCTGGGGTGTCAGTCTTGAAACAATAAGGCTAAAAGAGTTATTTGCAAATATGTGGTGTTATCAGTAGATTATGATGGAAAGCTTGTTCCACCTCTGGCTTGGTAGAGTGGGGAGCCACCCTCTGCTGCTGAGAGCCTGTTTTTCTGGGTCCTCTGGAGTCCTGGGTTCTTGGGTAGCAGGTCTTCACTTAATGTGGGGAGAGGTGGGCAGCTGGGCTTCCACTTTGTTTATGGTCTCATTTTCCCTCCTTCTAGGACTATTGTTTTCATAGTTCTGTTCTCTCAGTACTTGAAAGATGTTGCTGTGCCGCTGCCATCTTACCAGAGAGACAAGAAGTGCCACTTCTCTCCAATCTACCTCTTCCAGATCTTCCCGGTATGTTGGGGTTCCTGAATACTGGGGAATTGTGACAGAGGGACTGGCCTCACCCGCCCCGGGCTGCCTGGGCTCTTTCCACTCATGTCCAGATGAGTTAGTGCTTCCCAGCTGAGCCTGTGTGGTAAGGGGCAGAGGGGAAAAAGCTCCCCATGGCCCTGATCATTGGGAGGGAGGGAGAGAAGAAGAAGGGGCCACCAGGAGCTCCTGCTGCTTCTATTCCGTGTGCAGTGAAAAGGGTCGGGTGGGGACACCTTGTCCACCCCAGCCGGGCTGAAGACGCAGCCATACCCTAACCAGACCCCACTGCTGCTTGTGATGGGCAGGTGCTGCTGGGGCTCTCCCTGAGCTGGCTGCTCTGCTACGTGCTGACAGTGACCAGCGTCCTCCCTGCGGCCCCCACTGCCTACGGCCACCTGGCCCGGACAGACACCCGTGGGAACGTTCTGTCACAGGCTCCCTGGTTTTGGCTGCCTTACCCAGGTACCGCTGCCTCCCCTTCCCCATCCTGCCTGCTCCTGCTTGCACCTCCGCTTATGACTACCAGGAGGAGATGAAATGTCAAAAATCAGGCAAACACCCACAGGGATTCCTGCTGTTCTTCCTCCCCCGGGGCAGATTTCAGGGCAAATGTGCCCCACCCACCTAAACCGAGCTCTTTACTCGCAGGCCAGTGGGGAACGCCAACGGTGAGCTTGGCCGGGATCTTTGGCATCCTAGCCGGGGTGATTTCTTCCATGCTGGAGTCCGTGGGAGATTACTACGCCTGTGCCCGCCTGTGCGGGGCCCCGCCGCCGCCGAAGCACGCCATCAGCCGCGGGATCGGCGTGGAGGGCATCGGCTGCCTCCTGGCTGGGGCCTGGGGCACGGGCAGCGGCACCACGTCCTACAGCGAGAATGTGGGGGCCCTGGGCATCACCAAGGTGAGCTTCGCTGCAGCGGGGTGGCTGTGGTGCGTCCCGGAGGGTTCCCCCGCGGGGGTGTGTACAGGAGAGCGGTGCGCATGGCTGTGTGCTGGCCGTGGGGAGTGATCTCAGCCCACCTCCCGAAAGGCACACTGGAAAATTGTGCCTTGGCACGCTGGTGACCAGCTCAGGAGCACTACAAATGACTTAACAGAGGTGGGCAATGCTTCCCTTTCTCTGCTTCTGGTCTGCATAGGAAATTAGTGCACTCACTCGTGGCACCTGGCCTAGGTGAGGCTGAAAAGACAATGTTGCATCTGAGCTAACCTGTACAGGAAGGGAGAGAGAGAGGGAGAGGAAAGGAGGGAAAGGGAAAGCGTGAATATTTAATAGGGCTTCAAATTCTACATCTTCTATAACCCAAGGATGGCAGTCATGTGAAAGGTAGACTATTTCTTCAGGGTTATAAAACGTGATAGCAAAAGTTTGTGTTTTTATGTCTCTGTGAAGTTTTGTGCGTCCCTTGAGTATATTAATTGCACTTATTAGGGAAAGAAATTTCCAGAGATAAGCTTGACAATCAGATTAAAGATTTTGTCTAAGCTTTGCAGCCAGAGGACAGGCTGACAGACATCTAGCTGCTAACTGGACAGCTTACTCAAATCATTGCCAAATAAGCAATGCCATACCAGAAGAGCTGCAAGTCACTAAATAAATGCAGTTTCCTTACAGCTTCCACTCTATAATATTGCTTATTTCATTAGATTTTATAAACCTCACTCACAATAACCGTTTTTCACACATTACAATGTTAGTGTTTAACTGAGGTGGCTGCTTTGAGCACCAAGGGCTGTCTGAATGTCGCCTTGGAGTCCAGTTTAGCATATCACCATATGTGCATTGTCACTAGGAATTCTGTGCATGTTAACTATCTACCTGAGCCAATTCTTTCCTGATGTGTAGTTTGCTGCATGCATGGTATGTATGAGATGCTGCCCAAATTCATAGTTACCAGATTATAGGACATGTATTCTCACAACGTATGCTAAAGTCCTTCAGGAGGACATGCCATTCCTTGCTGATTCAGGAGGGATATTTCCCTTGGATCCCACCTCTGCTCACTCTGTCCACACTTGAAAGACCTGAAAATAGAGTGTCATCTCAGTCAATTTGAATCAGTGTAAACACTCTGGCTGGGACAGATGGGGATGCCGAGAGCACAAGGTAGATTTAATTTCTTTTTTTACGTGGGTAACATGTTTTTCCATAACAAATGGAAACACAAGGGACTTGTTTCCTCTGCTTAAACAGAGATGTCCAGCACCACCTGAGAAGTCTTTGGAGATCTCAGATACATACAGGGGCTGACAGATAAGGCGAGGACAAACTGCTAGATGCTGCCAAGATGCAACATCTTACGTCTTACCAGGCACCAATATTTAAATTGCTTAATCAGGCCCAGTATGCCAATACTGAGAACTCCTTTCCAAGAAGAGGAGGATTTTAAAAGAGAGGTAAAGGCCTCAGAGTTGCCTCAGAGTCCCCACATTGTGGGGAACCCTGCAGTTTCTTCAGCCTTAAGAAAGAGAACTGATTTTTTTGTTTTCCTGACATAATTGAAACAAACTCTAAACTAGTGGCTTTAGCAGAATATGGTCACAGTGCTATCACTGGATTAGGTCTCTTGCCTTTAAGGCCAACTCCACATACATGGTAGTTCAACATTTTAGCAAACTGAGACTCTGAATCTTTGTTCTAATCCTGGAACAAATGGATCTGTTGGCTTGTATTAATTAACATTTAAATGATAATAGTGTCCCACGGTTTTAAACCAGAGAGTATAAAAAGCAATGAAGCATGTAAGGCAATGCATGATTTTATTTTGAACCTCCACAACAAAACTTTTTAATTTATCTTTCACAATCAAGAAAGACTTAAAATATTTTAAAGGTACATGTTTAAGAAATACTTAAAAAGAGACATTATTAGGTACTGAGAATGTTTTTGTTGAAAGCATTCACAAAATGCGTGTCCTGTAATTAGACATTCTTCAGATATTTAAAGGGAGGGATTAAAATATTTAATTGAATTATAAAATATTTGCGGAGGATTACAGAGTTTCCCTGACACAAATATTGTAAGTTTAGCATGATTCTTTTAGGCAGGCCAAGTTTTGGTGTGGGCAAGGCATATCTTGACTTGGAAGTTTAACAAATATTGCTTCTTTCCTTTTCACTTTCCATATAAATGTCTCTTTCAACTCTTTGTTTGGCAGATACTCTTTTTCCTTCCTATTCATATGCTCTAGCAGATCTGAATGAAGGGTATGGGTTGCTGCTTCATTTCATCTTTGTTGTAGTGCTCAACCAAGAAAAGGCCACCCTGAGTCTTCCTAGGGGGAAAAATGAGAAAAAAACCTGGTTTTACTGAAGATAGATGGGTGATGAGAGATAGGGACAGACCAAGAGACTTCCTCACTTGTTATTTCTTGACCATAGAAAGGGTATATGAGATCCCAGAGATCAGGATGGAGCAGCAGCCAGTTCTGGTCTCTGAAATCTTGGTCTCCAGGGAATGGAGGGATCACTATGGGACACCTCATTGAAAGCCACTTCTGGATAACAATCCAAATGCTGGTGGAAGGATTGTCCAGTGAATTGACTGGGGGGTTGCAATGCCAGACTTGTATGTATGCCAAGATATTTCTAGGCTAAAGCAAGAACAAGCAAGAGAAAGTGGGGATTGCTGTGCTTTTAATTTTTTTTTTAATTTCAGTTTAATCGCAAACTGTTGAAGTTCTGTCAATAGTAGGAGAGAGGATAACACTGAGTAAATAGGTGTGGTGCTCTCAGAGTGCCTTTCATGATAAATATTTATGGTGTACAAATACTGATGCTTCCCATTCAGTGTCAGCATCCCAGCTCACCATCAGCTGTATCCAAACCTGTTCCTGAACATGCCATGGAATGCTAGGGCTAGCGCTGACCTACCTGACAGGCTGGCACTGGAGCCTGCCACCCCTTGCCTTTCTCTGCTGGTCCGTGTCTGACTCTCTCCTCTTCCTCTTGCCCCAGGTAGGGAGTCCAATGGTGATCATTGCTGGTGCCTGTGCCATGCTCCTGAGTGGCATCTTCGGGAAAGTTGGGGCAGTGCTTGCCAGCATTCCCATTCCTGTGATTGGAGGCATGTTTCTTGTGATGTTTGGAGTTATCACAGCAGTGGGGATTTCCAATTTACAGGTAACAGCTGTGTGAGCACTGTTTCGTCCCTGGTGAAGGGGACTTAATTTAACTGAAACAGAGAATCACAGAATAAGCTGAGTTGGAAGGGATCCATCAGGACCATCGAGTCCAACTGCTGGCCCTGAGCAGGACACCCCAAGAGTCACACCGTGTGCCTGAGAGCATTGTTCAAACACTTCAGCTCTGTCAGGCTGGTGCTTTGACCGTTTCCCTGGGGAGCCTATTCCAGTGCCCAGCCACCCTCTGTGTGAAAAGCTGTATCCTGATACCCAACCTAAACCTCCCCTGACTCAGCTTCACGCCATTTGCTGTCACAGGTCATGAGAGTTAAGAGATCAGTACTTGCCCCTTGCTCTTCCCCTCATGAGGAAGCTGCAGACTGCAGTGAGATCCCCCCTCAGTCTCCTCTCCTCCAGGCTGAACAAGCCAAGTGGCCTCAGCTGCTCCTCATATGGCTTCCCCTCCAGACCCTTCACCATCTTTCTGGCCCTCCTTTGGACACTCCCTAATAGCTTTATATCTTACATTGTAGTGCCCAAAACTGCACACAGGACCCCCAGATTCAAGTCAGCTTCTTACCAGACTGTGTTAGCTATAACTACACTGCAGCAAATGTAAACATTTATGTTGGCAATTCCTCAGGTAAAGATAAGGGGCTCTACCCAGAGGGGCTAAATCACAGAGGGCTCCCTGGAAAAGGCAGGGCTGACTGGCACTGGGGACTGCAGGATCACTAATGCCCCAGCAGCACCAGGGCTGGGTCCATTCCCAGTTCCAGTGCTTGCGTCCCACCATGTCTCATGAGCACAACAGTAATCCACAGTTTTATGCATGTAATGTGTGAAATTTCTCCGTGCAGTATACAAATATGAACTCCTCAAGAAACATCTTTATCTTTGGATTTTCTCTGTTTGCTGGCCTCACAATTCCCAACTGGGCAAGCAAAAATAGTACGCTGCTGGAAACAGGTAAGAAGTGACATCAGAAGCATTTTCTGTAGCATAATACTGAAGGAAAGGCTGACCAGAGAAATCTTTTAAAATAGCTTTTCCTGATAAAATTCTGAAATCTGTGCTTTGACTGCTGCCTGTTTGACTGTTCTGTGAGGGCTGTTTTTGCCTTTTGCTCTGATGCACAGCTCTGGTGCAGAAATCTCTGCTTTTGGTCAGTGACTGCACCTCATCAGATTCTTCTTGGGATAAGGATTGCAGAGCACTTCCCTGGGACACATTCCTGGGGCCAGGCAAGAGAATACTCCAGGGCTGAATCTTGGTCAAGGTTCTCAATAAATGAGGGGTTTTTATGTGCTCAAACACAATAAAATGCTGTGCTTTCAAAATGCATGAGCATACTCCTCTACTAAATTCCATCAAGTTCACTTTATTGAAATTTTCAGTTCTCCAACAGCTGGCCTTTCACTGCGTCTTGTGTGACTAATGTCTTCATCACAAAGGCCAGAGTGTCTTCTCTTAAAGTGTACGTGGTGTGCTGGGTGGGCTGATTAAAGAGCTGGGCCCACAAACCACATGCCATATAGATGCTCTAACAGGTGCTCAGTGCCACTGGGCTTTGCTCATGGCCATCAGGCCTCAAGGGGAAGCATCACATCTGATGAACTTGTGAAATCCCATACTAAATATACTCACATTTCTTTGGGAACTGCAGCTTGTGTTCCTGTAGGGAACTGATGGTGTTATGGTGTGGAGGTGCTGAATGCGTTTGGAGCAGAAAGTGGCTTTTTCTGAGACAGTGCTGGGGTCTGCACTGTTAATAGGCTCTTAATGTATTTATGAGCCATCTCTTGCCCACTGTGGGTCTGTAAATAATCACGTAGAATAAAACTGAAACTGGATCTGAAACTGGCTGTGAGATCATTCTCCCTTCCACTGCCAAATCTTACATTCTGCTTTGGATTTGCAAGTCTCATCCAAGCAAGTCTAGTCCAAGCAACCATGCAACTTGCAGCCTCTTGGCACCAGAAACGTTTCTGGTAAAACAGGTAAAATGCATCTTCCTGCACCACAATCTAAAGCTCTGTTTTTCTATTAGGAATCATCCAGCTTGACCAAGTGATCCTGGTGCTTCTCACCACTGGCATGTTTGTGGGTGGACTTCTGGGCTTTATCCTGGATAATACCATTCCAGGTAGGATTTGCTGAAATGAGCTACTAGTTTGTGCCTGTCCTAGGGTTTGTTCCCTGGTACTTTTTGTCTTCATGACTCCTGTTCTATGGATAGGAGTTGTGCTAGCAACCATGAAACACTATGTAACTGCACTCCTTCCAGAGAGAGATGAGGAACAGGAGACATCACTGAAATGGTCTCTGGCTGGAAAACAAGCAGCTTATCAGAAGTTAAATAACTTGCCAGGAACAACCCAGGCTGAGGAAAAGGTTTATTTGGCAAATATGTCTTTCAGGGAAAATGCCAGCCTAAAACCATATTGCTAGTTAAAAGGAGAGAGGAGACCCTCTATAAGAAGTGGAAGGAGCCAATGTGTGCCAGTATGGGAGCTGCTAAAACTGAGGCTGAACTAAAACCATGGCAGTGGAAAGCAGTAGGAAGGGCTTGTGACCAAACACAGGCCAACTGCAGCTGGCCCTCACAGGCAGCAAAGAGCCTTGGATTTTCATCTAGCATGGGGAGGGATGCCATAAGAATAGGAGAGGAAACCTTCTGCTGCAGGAAAAGAGGGGAAGGAAGGACACTCTGTTTACCAGATTCTGTTACTGTCTGAGGCTTCTTGGAAAGCCAGTCTCCCTTTGGCTTATTAATTTTCCTGTAGCGTTCAATCATCAGCTCCTCTGGGCAGAATTAACAGGTGTGCTCACTGCCTTTCCCAAGAGGGACTTTGCTGCCACAGCAGTTACAGGCACTTAGGAATTCTTTTGGCTAGGGTAAATACCTGTGACTGACTAATTAATGCTAGCTAAATCCACTCTGAAGTGTCTGGGCACTTAACATCCAGCCTTGCTTTCCCAGCACTGCACGAACCTCCCCTTTGGACAGTTCTTGGATCTTCTGTGGCAGGTGAAAACTTCTTGGTATACATGATTCCCATGGAAAGCAGTGGAGAAGGCTGCTTATCTGGAAGCTGTTGCAGGAAAAGGGATATTGTCTGGAAGCTCATTAGTGAATATTTGTAGAGCTCTTTGGAGCTGGAAGGGTTTAAGTAGAAGGGATTTGTATTTTGTGTTAGGTCTACTGGGATTTGAGCAGTGGGTGTGAGGCACACAAAGCAGCCCTATGCTTGAACACCTGCTGTTTCAAACACAACAATCTCACTTTGCTGTTGCGGGAACACAGGAGGAGCGGGGGCTCCTGGCATGGAAACAAAGCCATGAGGGAGGAACGGAGAGCTCTCAGCTTGTTTCCAAGGTCTATGATCTTCCATTTGGCATAGGCACCAAATATTGCAATGTTTCTTGGTTTCGCTATCTCCCTGCTTGCCCCAAAAGACTGTCTGGTGAGAAGAGAATGGATGAACTGAAGGCTGCTGGGCAGAAGAACAGTGTTAAAACAAGCTTAGAAAGAAACTCTGAGATTAGTGCTGATACAAGGATATAAGCACCTGGCCTGCAACTGAACTCACCTCAGAAGCAGAGGTCTGAAAATATCTGCAGCCCCCATCACGTGAGCATGAACTGGCAGCTGTTAGAGGGGGAGCAGGAGAAGGATAATGTCTTCTCTTCCCAGCTCTGCTGACTGCACCACTGATGGCCTTGAGGAAGTAATTTTTTCTTTCTCTCTTCCTGCTTGCTCACTTCTAGGAAGAATCTAATCCCTCCTCGGGGAAACACCAAAGCCCAAGAAATGCCTAGGAAAGATGTTCTGTTTCCTTCCTTGCACTGACCCTTGGGCACCCTAAGGGACAGCTGTTCAGCTGAAGCAGAAGGGCTTCCTGTCCCCTGATCTGGCAGCTGAAGGAGCCAAGGGAGAAAACATCCCTGATGTGGGCCCTGTACCACTCTCAGACATCCCTTGGGTTGAGGTTAATCCCCAGCACCTTAAAGCAACACTCACTTCTCACCTTGTGTTTTATACCTCATCCTGGCCAAGGGGATGGAGCAGGCGCCTCTAGGTTGTGCTTCATCTCATTCCATATTCCCATAATTTAGCAAGCCAAATGAATGTTGTTGTAAGAGGGGCATCTAAAGTTAATGGGATGGATTGTCTTCTGAACCTGTCTCTTCTGCCTCAGACCACAAAGGGACTCTAGAGACCTTAGTTAGGTTCTTGACCTAATAGAAAAAAACAGCTTCACTGAAATGTATCTTACCTTTGGAGTACTGGGAGGAGTGTTTCCTGTAGGGCACCCAACCCTACAATGATGAAGGAATCCTCATCAGGTATAAAGGAGAAAACACTTCTGCTCACAATCTCATGCATCCCTATGCTACTGTTATGTCCTGTGTACCCTTGCTGTACCTGTTTGGTCTGGTGTGGTGATTGTATGGTGACAAGCACTTCTCTGGAAAACAGGTATGCAGGTTATTGCTCCTATTCCCTATTAGCTTCAACCTGTAAGGCCACATGCAATGTGATCACATGTGGTCCTGGTTGCTGGTGGTGTGTAATAACATTGTTGCTGTAGCATAAGCTTGTGTTTCCTTCACTGAGATTAATACTTGCTTTTTGTTGTAAGTATAATAAATAATAAAATGTACACTGTAATGGTATTTCTCAGGGTGGTTGCTGTAGCAAGGGGCAGGTGCTATTCAAAGGATCACTTGCAGGGCTGCACTCTTGTGAACTGTGATCATGCAAGAGGAGGGATCAAAGTAACGTGGTCTTCATCTGCTCCTTGCCGTCATTACAATGCTTCTAGCCTGAAAGCAATGTCAGCATGTATAAATAGAGCACACTGGGAAGGCCAGGGAATGACAAGGCTGCACTATGGAGAACTCTGAAGAGCTCTTAAACCCAAACAGGATCCCTGCAGCCCCACTTTTAAACACAGCAGCATGGAAAACATTCACCTGGGGGTGCTACTACAGCTTCAGCTGCAGGGACAGAAAGGGCTCTGTAGTGTTTATTCTTCCCTTGTACTTCAGTACTCAGCTCCACATGTTTTTGCCTGAATGTATCATGCTTGTATGCACCAAGGCAATGCTGGGCCACAGGCCAGACCTTTTGGACTCAGTCTAAAAGCTGGCTGCTGAAGTTGGATAGCTAGGCACACCAGCTTTAGTTTAGGTTTTAAAATAAAACTTCCGTCCTTTCTGTTTGTGATGGCTGGTAGCATGACTTCAACATAACCACTATCAGAACACAGTTTGTTCAAGTCTGCAGAGCCTTTAATGAGAACTCAGAGATATGAAGGACTTTATTAAATTTCACAGCACTTTTAATTCCAAACCACTATCTGAGCAGCACTATTCATCCAAGAATTAGATGTGGAAGAAGAGCACAGGGCTGATCACTTGGCTTTACACACTTCACAAAAGTAAATAACCCAAAGTGTATTACTGTGTCTACACTTTTCTGGGCGACTGGGGAGTGGGTGCTCACTGCTGCTGTCCTCATAAAGAGATAGAAGAGCCTCATCCCACTCTGTGAGGAAATCCTTCTTTCCTTGTCAGCCCAAGATGAAAAATTGCACCAAAAAAGTAATCACTGCCAGGAGATTACTTTTGCAAGTTGCAGTTTGAGACCTGCATCCTGTGGGAGCATGCAGACTGCCTCTGATCTGGCCTCCCTGGTGCTCTTCACACACCTTATGCTAGGCAAGGTCACTTAACTGTACATGCCTCAGTTTCTTTATGAAGCAAGGTTAAACATTAAATAGCAATAGATAAAAACAATTATCAATAAATAGCTTAGACCTTTAAAACCTTTAAAAAGTATAAATTACTCAACTGATATATCAAGAAGTACTAATGAGGGAAGGAGAAGTCAATGGTAACAAAACCACTTCAACACAGTGTCTCCACACTCTGCTTAGGGAGGTAGCTCACTGAAAGAGGTGAAGCCTCCTCACATGTCCGGTGTACCCGGCAGTGCTTGACAAAACATTAGTGGAGATACTGTTTAGAAATCTTCATCATCGAAGGTCTCAGTGCACCGCAGCATCATGGTCGCATGATCATAGTGAAGATCTTCTTCCTGAAAGCCCCCCCAAAGTCAAGCAGGATTAAAAACCAGAGGAGTTAATTGAATTTCAAATATACAGTGAGTTGGTCAAGAGTTGATGTACCAGCAAATGCAGCATGAGCCCTCCCTTCTCTCTGAATCAGCCACCAGCACTTGATGAGTTCCTGAGGTGCCTGATGAAGAATGGCTCAAATTTTCTGCCAATTTCCTTCTAAAATCACAGGGCTCCACCCTGTGTCTATTTACATCATCTAGACAGCTGTTACTGACTGTGGTAGCAAGTATGTCACATAACAGGCTCTGAAGGTATGAGAGCTTCCTTGAGGTCTTAACTTCTACCAACTTCAGGCTTTGCTCCACTTTCAGCAACAGAAGAAAATAGTCTTCTCTTTCACCAGTTTACAGAGAAGAAGTGGCTCTTGAGAAATCAAAGTCTGGAAGATAAAAGTGTTCATGCCTGCAGTCCATCTAGTTCACCTTCTGCATTGATGAAAGACTCTTCAGTGAAATACTGCTTTTAAAAATAAGTGCTGTTTAAAAATGTATAGCTTAAGGAGCACTAAATACCATTTTCTTGTCAAGTGACTCATCTAAAATCCATAATTTTAAAAGAAAGTGTGCCTTTGAAGAAAAGGTGCTCAGTACTATTTAGAAAAAAACCCCCACTGAGTTTCATTTAGGTAAAACCTTTGGATCTCAGTCTAAATTAACTCTTTACTGCCTTTGCTGGTAAGCTTCTCATGATGTGACCTTAGGACAACAACTCTTGAAAAAATACAAGATTGCTTAACTAATCTCACGCTCAGAAATATTTCTCTATCATATACTGTAGAAGCATGCTCCTGTTCTTATTTTGGGGTCCCTCCCCTTTTAAGAGCTCTCCCTTTCCTTGTCGAAATTATTTCCCCCCTCCTCTTGTGTGAGTCTTTCTGAAGCTTTTTATTCCAGTGGGGTGCATGCCCTTGGCAGCCTTGAGAGCCAGAGCAGCGGCTCAAGAGGCTCAGTAGCTCTGTGACTGTGAAACAGTCACCATCCACAATCCAACAGCAGTAGTTGTAGTTTGTACCTGGACAGTTAACCAGAAATGACAGAACATGGCAGTGCCATGAATGACCAGCAATAAAATCCATCACCTCATCAGCTCTGCAGATGAAAGCAGACCATGGACTGCCTTTTGTATTTCAGTGGAGTGCACATCACATGCCTTACCTTGGTACTTACTGTACTTGCTACCCACCTCTGTATCTTCTACAAGGTGTGTGCACAGTGTACTGGGACACTGCTTTATCCTTGAGATAATTTATGCCAGCACTGCCCAAACTCCTGTGCTAGCATAGCACCAGCACAGGTACCACATCAAGGGAAGGGGAACAGTCTGCAGAGGTTCAGTCATACCCATAAGGTAAGCAGGATGGGTTCCTTTCCCTGTCAAGTCCAGGAGTCTCTGATGCTCTGAGTAGCCCAATTTCTGGGGTGAGTAGCCTATACTGATCTCTCTGCTGCTGCCTGAGTTGGTGTGTTTCAAGCTAGCTGGAACATCTTCTATCCCTGCTCTGCAACCACTTTCATAACTGTCTCAATCTGTTTGCTTTGAGATGGATCCGAATTTCTGCTCTCAAAACAAAAAATATCTTGTCAGTCATACTTTCTTTTTTCTACTTTTTTGCCTCTTGGCAGCACTGTCTAGATGTACTGTTCTGCACTCTAAACCAAAACAGATTGTGACCTTCATATTATCTAGCCTGATAATATCTAGGTGATTTCTGCTCAAACTCCCTTTTTATTGTCTTATCACAGATACCTAGAAGTTCCTGTGTAAAAGAAGCCTATGCAGCTTTTTATTTCCTTTTGGATCCACACAGTACAGTCAACTGCCAATTTGCAGTACTTTGGGCTCCTTTGCTGCTTGTCTTCCCATCACTCCCATTCTCTGAGTCTTATTTTAATGTGCCTCTTTAAACCTTGAAAGAGACACTATCTCTTCCCATACCACCTCATCTGGGAGCTGTGAGATGGACTTGGGCTCACATATAACAAGGCAGCCCCGAGCAGAAGGACAAGATGAGACCATGCCAGGCATGACACCCACAAAAGAAATTTAAAACCAGAAAATGCAATATCTTGCCTAAAGCTTTTATTTCTTTTCTAGGCCTGCTGAGTTCATAGTAATTTACTTAAACACAAGAAGAGCTCTGCTCTTACACAGAACATAACTATTCACAGACACACAAAGGGCTGGTTATCAGTGCCTGGTCTCTGATAACAGTCAGCAGGGGAAGTTTAGAAAAAAGTGCAAGAATTGGGCACACAGTGTGCTCTGTTTTAAAATAACTGCTTGTACATTATAGAAAACTGCTGTGAGAGTCGCCTGCACTGGGAATTGAATGTGGACCTTCAGATTTAGTAATTGCCCATGGATTGATGACCCTGGAGTTTAAATGTGGTAATTTGTACACGCAAATATTTTTAATATGTTATTTGTTCATTTTATTTAGTGCTTTATAGTTCTTCTGGTGTTAGACACAATGAGTAATCATTCCATGTGCCAAATCCACACCATGTATGAATAAAATGGTCTTGCAGTACCCCTCAGTCGTCCTACTCTTAACAGTTTCTATTCAATGCCTTTTCCTGTGCTTGCTGCCGTTCCCTGCTCCTTCTCTAGTGCTACTGTCTCCAGGATGGGGGAACCAAATGGCACACAGCAGTCTCTCTGTGATAGATTCAGATAGTGGTGCAACTCTAGTTTCTGCTTTGTTTTCTGTCACAACTACCCCTCATCACAAACCTTCTATTTTCCATCAAAGGGGCATCTGCTCAAGTACCAAAGAGCAGGAAGGAGCTAGGAAATAGAAACCAGCAAACCAATGGCTACTGTGGAGGTACCACTGACTCTGAACCAAAACAAGCACGCTCTGCCTGAGGGGCCTTTTCCGTTCTTCACCCATGTGCAAGCTCTGAGCCACCTCCATGGCAGGGAGACAAGAAGGGGAGGAAGAACAATGCAAACACAAAGACTTCTGGCTCAGCAAACCTGCAACAGTAAGCTGAAATTAAGGGGAAGCTCAGGAACTTTTCATCAGCTCTTTCAAGAACACGAATATCCAGCTTCTAGGGCCTGCCAGTGCAGGGCTCAGGGCAGGGAACCTGGCACCCAGACAAGCAGAAGGTGGTTCTAAATGAGCTCAGAGTGAAGCAGCTGGGGGTTGATGGAGAACTGGAAAGTGAGCTTTACCTGCTCATAGGAGATCACTCAAGCTTTTCCACAAGGAAATTTCATGCAAACGATAATAATAATGAAAAAAATTACAATCCCTCATGTCATTTGCCATTTTGAATAATATTCAAAGCAGTGTTCACTCGCACTTAACCTCTTACAAAGGCAATCCTACTGGCCTTTTGGAATGACGCATCTAAAATGATGAACCCAGAGTTCTTATTTGTAATTATTCTGGAAAATATGATCAGAAGCATTGGATACAAAAATCCCTGTCTGACATTGCTCCTGAAATACATTGCTCTGAAATACATTGCTCCTTCTATAAGGAATTCTTTGGCAAGGCTTACCTGGCAAAACTGTGTATTAGTGGAGAAGAGGTGTTTTAGGAAGTCAGTGACCTGCACATAGAGTCTCTGGTGATCCTCTGGATTTTCAGAAGTGCAGCTTGCAAATGCTGAGCTGAAAATGGGATCAGGTACTGTATTTAATTTTTGTTCTGTTTTCCTTACTTTCTCTCCTCCATATTTTACTTATAAATTTTTTAAAAAAATGTTTTTAAGATGGTTCTGATATTAAAGGCAAGACAGGGAGGAGTTGTGATGGATGTATTGATGAGATGCAAGGCAAATGCAAAGAAGATATGTAAGAACAGAAATACAAGAAACCGGTGTCACGACAAGGAGATCTGCTGATATATTACAACATAGTAACACTGTTTTGGGGAAAAGTAAGTATCCACTAAACCAGACAGCAACAATGGTTATTTGGGAGTGTATTTGGTAAGGTCGTTCAGAGGAAGAAGCTTTGACTTCTGTAAAGTTTTGGAGTGAATGCAATCACCTGTGGTCATGAAATGATGTGTTGGTTATTACTGGCAGGTTTGTTCTCAGGTAACTGTTGCACAAAGCTAAGCTTTTCATTCTGGACCGCACCTCTGTATTCCTCCTGGGATTTAAAAAAGTTCTGCCATCACACCTCTGTCCAGAATTACAAAGTGCAGAACAATAGGCAAGAAAGAGAAAACAATACATGTTGACTATTGAAATATCAAACTGATTTGGGACCTAAAACAGACTTTAAAGATTATAGTAATACTTTGCAGTATTAAGGAATACCTAATCATTTTTTTTAAAGCAAATGGAAATTGTGAGCTAATAAATGTTTTTTGTTAAATAAATATTTGTTAAGCTTTTTCATCCATTCAAGTATATTCTGATCATCAGCCAAAACAACCTTATTTTAATTTATTCTCTTCTGGAAGTACAGCCTGGAATGGTGATGAAAGGAAGAGATTCTCATTAAAGATCACTCTAAATGTTGAAAAAGTAAGTAGAAAATGGATTAAAACCCCACAGATTAAAAACACTATTTGCAAAGAGAAACAATCTTGACAAAGACTAAGTAGAAAGAATACATAAAAGATGAATCATAATGTGATTTTCCTCTTGAGGAAAACAACAATTTTCTTTCTTTGGTCTATTGGGAAAAATCAAAGGCAGTGCCAGCTTCGTATCTGACATGTTCTCTTCTAGGTAACGCATCTGAACTGAAGAGGAAAGAGATGTTTTTATTTAAAAGGTCCTGTGTTTCTTTGGTGTTACTGTTCAGGTCAACCACACTTTAACCGATCACCTCCATGTGACTGCATTAGGGTAAAACAAGGGAGAAAATGTTGAAAAATTATCATTTTTATCTCATTAAATGAGAGTATGGTTTATGATTAACTGATTTATCAGGGAATGCCTCTTGGTCCTCACAGGCCTGGTGACAGAGAGAAAATGTTATGAGTATTGTAAATTGGAAAGACAGAAAGGTGTGCAGAGTGGCAAAGAAAATCAGAAGGACCCCAGTTATCCTGAAGTGATGGGCTGCTCTTAAGAAGCGATTCTTACTGATTCTGCTGTAAATGACCGTTAGTCATTTTACTTTTTCCCCTTAAAAGGAAGTATTATTGGGAGCACAGTTGCTGGAGGCGGCTATTCTGACCATTTATTTAAAAAGAGAGATGTTCTCTTACTCCACAGAGCACTTGCCTTGGAGTACTAACAGTGGGCTATTAACGTACCGTGTCTACCAAAAGGGGGGAGTTTGTAATTTACCTCTGGCTGGACATTCCCTGAGCCTTGCTTCTGTCAAGGAAACCAGCAGCAACATCAAATGCATCTTCAAACATCACCTATCAGAGAAACCACCTCAGATGTCAGCATATCCAGTCAGCTAAAATTTTTACCTAAGGCATAATTTTTAATAATGAAGTCTTTAAAAGCATGATATTCTTTCTTTACAATAAACAGGTATGGTAACAGCTAGAGTAAACCAAGAAGTTTTGTGGAGGCAGGAATAATGTAGAATAACTGTATTTCATGGCTAGGAACACAAGGTCAGTCTATGCCCTTAAGCCTGTACTTCAACCTCTAGGAATTAGATTTCACATTAGATCTCCCAAAAATCAGTAAAAACCATGAATTGTATCAGTGCTTTAGAGACTTGACTGTGGACTGCTGCTTATGGCTGGAGATCTCAGCTGTACCAGCCAGTCTCTCCAAAACTCCTTTACAAAGGAGTTTGGGTGCTCCTTGTGCCAGACCACTAAACTCATTAGTTCACTCTGTCATAATGCAGTTCACACACTTAATGTGCCAGAAATACCATACGGGGAACATTCCCACGACATTTCCTAAGGAAATGAGCAATATGAGTTGTGTCCTGTGACTCAAAAAGAACTTGCCAGTGCTGTTTACTTATATGCTAAAGGTAAACATCTGTCCCTTCCTTACAGCTAATGAAATTACACGTACCTCTTTGAGCAGCTAGTTACTTCAGCAATCAGTGCTGCAAGAACCATTTATAGAATTGGCTGTTATTTAATCAATCTCTTATTAATAAATGCCCTGGTCTACTCAGTCACTGACTTGGCTCTGCAGATGTGCAGGGTACAGGCAGTCATTGGCCCTGTACCACTGGGACTGGTCTAAAAATACTTTCTCTTTGCTACCAAGTGCTTTGATGAAAAAAACCCATCCAACCCAAAAGACAGCAGTCTTTGGCAAACTAGGTATCCCTTCTGGCTTTAGATCATCTGTGCTCTTTGGAGTGTCTGCAGAGCACAGTAACTGTATAATTCTTGTTCTTGCTCAGTGTCCCTGGAGCAAGGTAGGAGCAAATTTGACTGTTACTTAAGCACAGAAACTCCACAAATCAGTGGAGACTAGCAGGATTACTACCACTGCACTACTGTAGCTTGCTCAGTATCTTGCCATGGGAAAATTTGGTGCAGATACTTACTCAAAGACTGCTGATTGTCTCCACTTATGCATTCAAGTGATCTTGAGGAAGCTTAGTTACAACTATTGTATGTTTGCAATTAAAAGCTGCAGAGCCAATTAGCATCTGAAGGCTTGGAGTTTCAGAGACAGACTATGAATGTTGCTGAGCACTTACTTCCTCTGGCGTGGAGACTGAGGAACCACTGGCTTCCTCACTGTTACCTCCGCTGTCCCTCACACTACCTTCAGTGCAAGCAGGCTCTGGGCAAGCAGTCTTGGGATCCATGAGGAAATCTCTCTGGCTACAGTACTGCAAGATGCTGTCCCTGCTCTCTTCAGAAAGCTCTTGCCAGAGATGGGAAATGGCTGTTGAGACCTCAGGAAGAGGCACCTCTGCAGTGCAAACAATTCCATGCTCTATCAGCAGGTCCACTGTGTGCTTATAAAAATACAGGTATCTGGAAGGAAAGGAAAGGGAGTATCTCTTAAGAGCAGTCTATAAGGCAGCCATCTACTGAAAATTAGCAGGACACTGGGGGGTAGTTCTGATCTGTAACTACTTCACTGATTCTGCCTCCAAGACTTCATACAATTACTGAATGATGCCCAATACTGATGATTTCATCTGCAAAAAACAGGCTCCAGCTTCAGCCTCAGCAGGACTGCCTCACAACAGAAAGAAGCTCCAGACACTGCAGTTTGTATGAGCTGCACGGGCAAATCTCATTCTGGAATTTAATAAATTTTCAGTTACTTGCCTTTGTATCCTGAACCTTTTGCACTCACTGCAAATCACTTTTTATACATTCACTGACATCACACTAGACTTTAAACACTACACTACACCACACCTGGCTGAGGTCATATCCCGGTGCATTAGGTACTGTACATGTAGACAAGAAAGACACTACCTCAGGTCTGAATGCTCTGACTTAAGCATAGGAGTTCCATTTCCTCCATTTTACATCTAAGGAAACACACCCCTAAGCCTGACTTCTGTGCAGTCTGTAGTGAAACTGGTGGTGGAACATAAGGGTCATAATTTCAACCCAGTGACTAAATCACAGAACAAGCCTGCTTCTTCTGTTAGCACTGTGTGGCACAGTGAACCAAGGATAATAATGTCTACTTCAGAAAGCAGCACTGAAGGTTATTTTACATTAATTAAATGCTTAGAGAGTCTCAGATGAAAATGAAAAGACCAAAGGAGTACAAACCCAGAGTTCTATAAACAGCAGTCATTGTTATTATGTTTGGGCTCAAAATGATTCCTTGGAAGATGTCCCAAATGAGCATATTTCCTGATTAACGGAACAATATTGCATGAGAAAGTAACTCAAAAGAGGTAATTCTTTTCTTTTTTATTTGTAAATATTTGTTCCAGCAAACTAATATTGAAAATATAATTTTGTAGGCAAGCATAAACCTGTTTAAATCCCAGTTTCCACACTCTGGAGTATTTTCCACCACTGCTGGAGACAAAATACCAGAAGGGGAATAAGCATTCTCATGTAAGGTATTGCACTCACTAAGGTTGCTGGATGTCCAGCTCCAAACAAAGGACCTGGAATTTCTCAAGCAGAAGAATATGAACCACTATTAGACTGCTCTGCTAAAGAAATTAAGCTTGAAGCATGACTCAACTGTTTCCTTCCCAGCTGGTAGGAGACAACCACATTTTGCATCGGACAGAGTACTGTGAAGTCCTACCAATTTATCTCCTGCTACTGAACATGTGGAAAAAAACCCAGCCAGTTGAAGCTCAAAGCATTTCTTATGCTTCCCAAATAATGTGATCAAATGATCGATCACCAAAAGGCTGTTGTATTCTTTGCTGAAGAGTTCTGGTCGTTTTATGCCTGTTATAAAAGGTCATTTTTTGACAAGAATTAGCTATAAACCAAATGCAATCTGCCCTAGGACTACAGGATAAGTGCCAGAGTCTACACAGTACAGGCCCTGGTCTACCTCGTCAGTAAGGAACATGAAAGTCAGGTGTTTATGGCTCTGTCGTGCAGTCTTTGATGAAGCAGATTTTTCTAATCCTGAAAATCTTGATTCAGCACATTTCAAGGTCTTCTAAATGATACCTTAACAGCCACCTCCAATTCTAACAGGAGCAAAAGCAGGAGCGGGAGTGGGAAGCTGCTGCCATCTGCTGGTCCAGCTGCAGTCTCCTTTTGAGGAAAAACTCGGAGATCGAAGAGGTTTTTAGAAATACACAGCAGTTCAAAGCAAAAGAGAAGAAGGAACTGCAGAAGTTTTTGGTTACGGTGGTGATGCCACGGAAGAGGATACCAGCTGCAGTTCTGGATTCTCCTGCACTGCATGTTGTTAACTGTGGAATGGTTAGGGTGAAATTGACTGCTTGATGGTACAGGATAGATTACACATGCATCTATTTCTCATATCTTGGCAATCAAATAATCGTTTATCCTGTTGGAAATGCAGGACAAAATCTCTAAGTACGTCCTAGTGTTGTCCGACAGGAAGGGGAAGAACATGGAGTATAACAGTCAGTTTTAAGGTGTCAGTAACTTTGGAAAAAAACAGTAATTTTACCATTACGACTTCCAAATAAAATACATGGACAACTGACATAAGAACGGTGGTCTTTGACTTTTAGGTCCTGCATCAGACATGTACGAGTTTAAACGGTTTACAGGCTCACATCCTCTAGCTCTAAGTGTAACACAGAAGTGTTTAGGTTCCCCCCTCCCCAGTGGTGCAAACAATTTTGCATTGTTGCAGAATGCCTTCTGGTATCTTCCAGACAACTGCTATTCTGCAGCCCAGAGGCTGAGGACTACAAGATCTCCTTTGGCTGAATCCAGCCTTATCCTACCCTGATCCCCCTAAAAAAGTACTCCAACCTGGCAGGAGCTAAGGGTCTGTTTCTGGAATGGTTCAGTGTTCAAGCTCCTCAGAACAATGCCACTGGAGGAAGGATGAAGCATCACTGTGAGGAAAAGAATGTGCCTGCCTCTGGTTCCTGTACCTCCCTGGAACACATACAGCTAGACTCTTGGCAAATTCATCTGGTGCATCAATTCTTACCCTCCTAAAATCTAACTCTGTGGCAGGGATACAGAGGTAAAGTCTGGCAACACAGGGACTGACACTCTTTAAAGGAATGTTCTTCTCCTTAGGGGGTGACAAATTCTGAGGGATTTACCAAGGCCTGAAAAGCTGGGGACTGCTACAACTCTAAGAGTCCATTCATGTGCAAGTTGCAGGGACTTAGGAAGGGATCAGCTTCATCATCAGCAAGGCCAAAGTTGCTGGCATAAGCCTTCTGTGAGGCAGATGCAGGCTCCAACACGGCTGCATGAATGGCAGTGCCTGGATGCACAGTGATAATGCAAACAAGTTAAAAAACCTGAAGGTTATGCAGGGTGCACCTACCGTTCAAATTCCACTAGATCTGGGGATAAAGTGTCTGAAAACTGGACCAGTTCTGGCTTCCCATATTCTTCTAGTGTTTGTTTTTCACATTCTTGAAGCAAATACCAGATGGCAGAGTCACATTCATTCATGTCTTCTGAGGCTAATGTAGTGCTGGAAAGAACACAAGGGAAAAAAAAGCCACATGAATAAATTCATAACTGGATTAATAACATCTTTGTCATAGTCACTCCAGAGCCTAGGGCCATTCTTCCCAAGCCATGTTTTCCTCCTTCCTTTGCTTTTCAGGCAATGAGAAATCCTTGCCAGAGATCAGCTACATAGAAGGGAAAAAAATACAAGCACTGACTGGATGTGAAACCAACAACATGCTTAGAATGTTTGTGCACTCCATGGGATTACAGCAGTCCAGGTGAAATCTCTTTGTCCTCTCTTTGTCCTTTCCTCATGATGAAAAACCTCTGCTTGGAAATACAGTAACAATGACAAAGAGTTTCAGAGATGCTGAGATGGAAGCAAGTGAAAAATATTATCATCTGTTCTTGACTGGTGTAAGCCCTTACCTGTGACTGCCGAATTGCCTCCTGACATATTCCTCCCTGACTTCCTCCAAGCTGGATGGGCTCCCATCCTCCAGACTACAGCTCGCTGTTTTCAGCAGAAAGGTCATTGTCACATCAGTTGCACTTTTGACTTCTCTCTCACCCTCAGCCCCAACCAAGCAGAAAACTGTCAACAACTGGTTCTTCACAAGCCGAGCTTTTCATCAGGCAAAAATGATGTGAAAGAAGAAACATCTGCTTCTCCTACAACGTAACTAGCACTACTGGCAATTCATGAACACTGAGGAACTTAGAATCAATGCCTTCTTCCTAACATAGATTTTTACAGAACTGATGGTGAAAACAACCTGCAAATCAAACTCTGGGCATGCACTAGTCAATACAGTATTTTTTTGATTACCTTGTAATGAACAAATTGCATGTGAAAAACCCTGACACCCAACCTGTGATTTGCAAGCAGTATGGATTTTACACATATGCAAGTGCATACAAGGGGAAACTTGCCTTAAACTTCCTTCAACCAGCCTCACTTCTTGTTATCCTTTCAATTTTGCTCAGTCAAAGTATTTTTTTCTACCTATGACTCACTTTTATGGGTTATCCAAGGATGTGGGTTCAGATGAGGTTGTTCATTTTAAGCACTGAGACTTCTAACTGATGCAAATTATTGGACCTGCAGGTCACATGAATAGCAATTTTTCTTCTAGCTGACAGGAATTTGGACACTTGAAGGGACAAAAAAATATGTCCAAAGCCTCTATCCTATCAGCCCCTAGTCCTGCTTGCCGCCAGCAGAGGCAGTGCCCAGCAGCACTAAACAGAAGGCACGTTTTTGGGGGTGTGAGGCCCTGCAGCAGCAGCTGCCACAAATGCAGACAGTATCTGCTGACCAGTGTGACTGAGGTGTCACAGGCTGTAACAGTGAAGGGCGTAAGGATGGCCTGCCAAGCTGAAAGAAAACAAAACTAGCATCTCTCTTAACCAGAGGGTTCCATTTCCTACTCTAGGGAATCCTTTTACTTCACACCACCGCATGCTGTTGTGCAGTTTAAGCTCTGGCAGGGCTGGGTGCTGGTGACAGCTGTGACTTGCACTGTGCCACACTGCTGCAGCCAGGAGGAGCACACAGCTCCTGCAGGCTCCGAGTGGGAGCCCGAGGATCCAGCCTTGGGACCCGTGCCAGCGCCACACCTACTGAGGTACTCAGCCTGAATGGCCTGCCGCCATGGGATAGCAGGAATTGCTCGTTTCCTCTCTTCACCTAGGCTGGGGAGGGGGTAGGAAGGACTGAGTCAGAGGGGCATTTCTGAGATACAGTGCTCAGTGGATTGACAGACTTCTCACTATCCCTTACTTTTTGCTACAACTAAAGCCACAATTGGCTTCAATGCTTTAATGGGCTCAGCTGTGTACCTCTGTCTCTATTTAACAAATACACAAAAACCAAGTCCAGGCTCTTTGTCCGAGCAAATACTTGCAAACAGTTACCTTTCATCTTCAGCAAAGAACACAAGGTTTGCTCCAGCTTCTGGATAGATGTCTTAGCCTTATCCAAAACCTGATACTAAACATAAGAAGAAAACAGAACTGATTGTTCTCTGCTCTAACTAGATTCATGTTTTAACATGCCTTTGTTGCTTTGCTTTTCCTTCATTTTTACCTTCACTAATTTCCATGTCTCTGTGAAAACAACTGTGTTGTTTCACTAGCTACCCTTATACATATGAAAAGGGGAAAGAATAAGAGAAGAAACTTCAATATGGAATATAAATATTTGGGTATATATTATGCAATACATACACATAACACCCAGTCACACAGACATTTGTTACTTAACTCTGATCTTTTTTCATCAGCAAATGGTCTTGTTTGGATCGTTCTCTTCTTGAAGCATGTCCAGAAATACCATGCTGTGAAGTCTTGGATGCCTACCAACTTAAGGCATAAGATTTTACTAATCATTTACCATGAGACTTTTGCTGGGAGAAGCCTTTGCCATGTTCTACATTGCTGTAATCTGGATTATAGCAGCGTAAAACATGGCAAACGCTTCTCCCAGCAAAAGTCTGGATTAACAGGATTAACTTCAGTGCTGCACATCATTCCTTCATCATCTATCCCAAGGACAACTGAAAACATGGCCAGTGCATTTAAACATAAGCATCTCCAAAATATTTCAAGATTTTTGTGCGTTGTGAGACCATCCACATCTACCTTGTAGAGCTTTCATGCTGGATATTTTAGCCAGACACCAAGGACTAGGATTACAAGCAACCTTCTGTATTAAGGTTTTTTAAGATATCAAACTTCCTTGTCTCCCAGGAGTCACAAGACACTATGGAAAAACTATTTCAAGAACTGGCACATGAACACAGTCCCTTAGACCAGGCAAAGGAAGTTATTGTTTAGTCTTGGCTTCTGAGATCGTGCTGACTTCAGGTGAACTTGCATCTTCCTCAGAATATGGCAAACTGAACTCTTAACTTACACGAGGGCTAAGGGACTCAGCAGGCACAAGCCACATAAAGTGGCATTTAGCATATTTGGGGGACAATTCCTGCTAAACAATCATCACTCCCTCTAAGTTACAAAGTGGAAAATTGAAGGTAACCAATGTAACTAAACGAATCAGTGGCAGAATTGAGAAAATACTCCTGTGTTTACTCCTCTGCCCCGAACATGGTAATTTCAGTCTTTTCAGTAGTATTTTGAGTAAATTTCATCTTTATAAACAATTTTGTTTAAATAGTTTCTTCCTTTAGTAGAGACCAAGAAATAGTACTGGTGCTTGTTTTTATTCCTGAACTTGTTTTTCCAGTGTCTTGAAGACAAAGGGCACCTCATAAAGCTGAATTAATTACTCCTTTCCCTCTAACTCCTTCGGTCCTTAAACTCACTGTTCTGATTTCAGAACAAAATGCTGTGACAGCAGCTTTATCATGAGATCCCTTGGTTTGTTTCCAAAATACTATAAAAGAAAATGCAAAGCCATAAAAATGCTGCAAAAAGTCTGTAAGAAAAGTACAGATAAGGCACATGATAAACCCATGACGCAGCAACTACAAACTGGACAACTCGCTTAGGCTGAGTTGGCACCTTTAAAGAGACCCGGGAAAGGGGTACACAGTGAAATTACACACATACTGGCACCCATAAAGACACAGTGATAATCCTCATAGATTGAGCCTAAACCTGGTTAAATTTGAACATACTCCTGTGTTATAATGATGCATAGAGAAATAATTACTGTTCCGCACCTTTGAGGCACAGTTGTCTGACTGGGATAAAACTCTTCCCCGCAAGCTGCTGAAGAGTCTTGCCAGAGGAACCCAGTGGTGTGCCTGCGGCAAGTGCTGCTTTGCCATGCAGTGTTCTACCTCTTGCAGGTGTCTCAGGGGATTGAGACTCACTTTGGCATGTGTCTTCCTACAGTCTCCAGCTGTGCCTGTTGAAAGCTGCAATGCAACATTCATTTATACTGAATAAATATTTAAATGAAGAGAAAGAAATCTTACAGCCTGCACAGTGGATAGACAAAAAGCTGGCTGACTGACAAGAGCTTATCTTTCTGAAGAAAGTCATGGAGTTTGAAATATTCTCTTTGCCTGACAGATACCCGCCTGTTAAGTACTTACTAAAACCTAATTCACCACTAACAATTAACAGCAACCCAGCTGAAACCAGCCTCCCATTTCCTGCACCCTTCCCTACAATGATTTAGGTTTCGTTTCCATGGAATATAAAGGGTTTGGCTTCACAAAGGACTGAGACTCCTCTGCTCCCACCGATGTTGTTAAATGACAGGCTTCTTTTTAACATTGACTTTTTTCCCAATAAACTGTGACACAGTGGAGTGGGCAACGACGACAGACATACTCTTGCACGAGAGGGCCAGATCCAGGCCCAGCGGGGCCTAACGCAGCCTGAGGCGCTCGCCTGGAAAAGCCCTTCCCGCCTTCCACTGGATTAATGCCCCCTGCCTCGCTACCGACCACAAGCACACCCTAGAGGTAAGAGTGCCCGCCCCTGCTGCTCCTTCTGAGGTCAGGAGGGACAGACCGGCCGGGGGAAACCCGTGAGGCGCCGCGCCGGGAGCCTCCGGGATCGCTCGGTCTATCAATCAATCGATCAATCAATCAATTCGCGCCGCCCGGACCCCGCCCCCGCCTCCGCGCCTCTGCCGCCCGCGCCAAGCAACACGTGGCGGACGGCCAATCGGCACGCAGCCGGCGCCCGGCGGCGGGCAATCAGAAGGTGGAATAAACGCGGGCTGGACGCGCTGGCGGGGTGGGGCAGGGGTACGATC